>PVKZ01009720.1:0-10114 GCA_004027375.1 Macroglossus sobrinus
ACCCCTTTCCAAAGGGCCAGCTCTGTGGAGTAACCTGAAGGGGCCAGGCCTCAGCACAGAAGCTCTGGGCTCCTGCCCCTCCCAGGCATCTCATCTCCCACCTGGCCTCACACCAAAGCCTTTTCTCACCCAAGTAAGAGTCTCTCATGTCCGCATGCTCTGGAGATATGTTGATGAAGATGGGGCTTATATTTGGGGGGTACAGGAAGGCACCTCCAGACCAGCTGAAGCTCCCCACAGCCCCCAGAACTGGTCCATCCTGACAAGAAAGAATTCTGGGGCTGTGTAGAAGGAAGTGAGAAGAGACAGTAATTCCAAAGCAATTCCTGCCACCAACTCTTATCTAACACCTACTCTCACCTTCCCCCATCCCTGCTTTCCTTCATCTTAAATCAGTGGACTGACTGAAAAGGATCCCACTCACCGGTGTGAATGCAGCACTGAAGCCCTCCTGGGACATCTCCAATTCAAAGGAACTACTGCTTATGGTCTGCGTACCTAGGGGAAGGCATGACATTTGGGTTCCACAAAGGAAGACAAGTTTTTCCAGGTCTGAGAAGAACACCTCACCTTTAAGAGGGTCTAATTTTAGAGACTAATACCCAAAGGGAGAGGTTGTTGTCCATGATGTTTTGATCCAGGTTTAAGAAGGAAAAGTATTTATGAGGGAGGGTTTCTGATTTGAGTATTTCCATCTCTGACTTACCCTCAATGGCAAAGATCTTCTCTTTCAGTTGGTTTTGAATTTCTCTCAAAGCATCAAAGTTCTCCACTTTAAATATATATTCATGGGAAGGACTTGATGCAATGGCATTTAATTCTTTCCAGGAATGTGTCTTTTGAAAAGCTGATCCCACCTGTCCCCAACAAAGACCAACTCAATGAAAATAATCATAAACCTAATGTGCCTGCCACATGCTGGGTGCTGATACCTTCCAATAGCACTGCAATGTCAATATTATTATGCCCAGTGTACAGGTGAGAAAAATGAGGCTTGTAAAGGATTAAGGAGTTTAGGGGAAAAGATCAGTGTACCCAAGTCAAAACAGTTTTCATAATAAAGGAAGTAGAAGCTGAGGGAGCTGAGTTTTCCGTCCCTGAAAGAGAAGTCATCTGAAGTGGAAGCAAGGGGAGAAAGCAGTGGGAGGGCATCCCCACATCTTACCCCGACTGCATAGCGGATGATGCCCACTGCCTCAGCCTTGGGGATGACATCCTTATAATCTAGGTTGTCGCCTTGTTTCTCCCCATCAGTGATGACAATGAGGATCTTGGAGGCATCGTTTCGGGCCCCACTTGGGGCACTGAACAGTTGGTTTCTGTCAGGGAAGAAGAGGGCCCAGAGGCTGCTGCCAGCCCCTGACACCTTGTGAGAATGAAGAGGTTCTAGTTTCTCCATGAGGCCCTGATCCCACCCAGAGACCCCCAGATGGGTGAAGAAACCACAGACGGAATTTCAGTTCCACCTGTCCCTTTCTCATGGAGACAGATGAGGCCCAGAGGAAGACAGTATGCTCCGGGGAAGGACCTGGAAAAAGTCAGGACTCACATGACCTTCGAGATGGCTGTGGCTGTGTGAGTGAACCCTCCCAGTTGGTACACAGAATCCAACAGGCCTAGTGGGTCTGAGTTGTAGGTGAAGTCTTTGAAAGTGAAATGCACCCGAAATTTGTTGGAGAACTGCATCAGGGAGAACTGGGAGAACCACATGGAGCTGATACAGAGGCCTCTCCTCCAGAACCCTCAGTGCTCCTCCCGCAAGCCTCCCTAATGGGCCCTGTACACTCGCTTTCCCCATGGGCACACCTGGGTGTTGGGTCTCTGGAACTGGCTCATTACAGCCTTCACGAAGTTCAGCATCTTGGCAAAATTGTTAGAGGAGATGCTGCCTGAGCCATCAATTAGGAAGACGATGTCCTGCTCCTGCTTTGGGCACTCTGGGGAAGGAAATGGCACCCGTCATCTGAGGAAATCTCCCAGAGCCCAGGACCTCAGCTTCCTGGTGACAAGAACTCAGTCCCCAGAGGCTTCCCTATACCTTGCCCACAACAGCACCCTTTGTCTCCTAAAGTCTCTAGAGGATACATCTGTGATTTAGTGATCATACCTGTGCAGCCAGCCTGGTTGAAAAAAGTGAGAGTTCCTATAATTTGATGGTAAGGAGCTGAGCCTCCCTTCGACCTCGGTAGTTTGCCCCTCCCCCTGGGCTCTACCATCCTCTTCCCAGAGTATCTCCATGATACAGCAATGAAAAGACTCTGCTCCAGCCCCTGACCAGGGTCTATCCTCATTGGTTAGTGCTGAACTGTACTTTTGTTAAATATTTTTAATGTCACCCATGATAATAGCCACACATTGGCTTTATTATGTTCTCAGCTTAAATATGGGCTCCCACTCCCCTCTGGGGTGAATAAAGGATCTGTCCTTAGAAGAGGAAACTCTCCCAGCTCTCAAAGAGGAAACATCATGACATTTCTAGCTCCCAGTTCCCCTTTCTGTTCCAGAGGCCTCCTAGAGTGATGTCCTGGTTGTTCTCTTGGGAGCTCAGGCACCCGTGGGTGAAGTTCAGAGCATAGTTGGTGCTAAAAGGGACACCACATTCAGTGGCTAGATATCAGTCTCCCCAAGGGCCTGAGTGTGAATGTGAAACCAGGGAGGGGCCTTGGTCTGCTGTGGGCTAGGTCTGAAAAGCTCAATGTTCTACCTCCTTATGCCCCATTCACATCAGCACCAGGGAAGCCATGTCCTGTGCATCAACCTACATACATACACACATATATACACAGATGCATGTATAAATGCACACATAGACATATGTACACATGTACTTGCACACAGATACACACATGAACACATGTGTATCATGCACATACACATTCAAACTGTCTGCACCCTCAACACCCCTTCCTAGCCTGCTGCACAAACCAGTTGGTTACTCTCCAGGGTGCACTAGGTGAAAATAAATCCTCTTCTCTAAAAATAATAGTAATTGGCATTAATTGAGCCCTCACCACATGCCAGGCACTATGCTAAACCCAGGCCATGGAACATCTAATGTTACTCTCACTGTTGGATGTGTTATTATACCCACCTGAAAGACCAAGAAACTGAGGCTTGGAGCGGGTAAGGTCATAGGAAAGGTTCTACAGTGGGACAGTGATGGAGCAGTGGCTCCCTAGCCTGTGTTTGAAAGCACTACACCATCTAGTAAGCCTTTTTCCAGATCTCTTTTTTACCTACTTTGGTAAGAGTGTCTCACCACACTGCACTCTCAGTCAAATGTGTGTGGGCTCCTCACAGACCTGGTGGCCTGAATACTCACCCTGTAGGGCAGGAGGAAGCCTCTGGGCCTGCCAGGAGGGGAAGGACAGCAGGAAGCAGAAACCAGTCAAATACATGTTTTCTCTGCATGCATGGTGCACAGTGGGACCACAGGCCTGGAGACAGAGAGGGTTGGTGGGAGGAGCTGCCCCTACTTCCATCCCACCCTCCTATCCTAGCACCTCCACTCTCCACAAGACTCCCAGCTTTAGCATTTCTAGGTCCCCACTTCTTCCCTCAGAATATTCCTGTGACCCAGGGTAACTCACCAGCAGCTGAGAGGGATTGGTGGAAGCTGTCAGAGACAGGCCCAGGGACATGTTCACAGCCTCCGGGGGTACTGAGGGGACAGATATGTGTGTGGTTACCCTCAGGGCAGAGGAGTCAATGTACAGCCTGGGTAGGTGTCCCCTCAACCCTGAGAGGCAAGGAGGTCTGACAGATAAAGGGGGCTTGCAGGTCTTGATGAAGCTATGGGTGCAGGAGTGCAATGGGCAGGGAGGACTTCAAGGGGTCAGGAAGACTATCTGAAGCTAAGGGTCTAAAGATAGAGCTGAAACTGGGATGTGGGTCTTCTGCACTCCTCACATGACCCAAAATCATGGGATTCTAGACCTGGGTCCCAGAGAGGGGCAATGACTCACCCTGCAGGCGGATGGGCTCACAAGTGGCTGTGCTGTAGTCACACTGGTAGAGGCCACCTGTTTGGTTGGCAGCTTTTATCTCCTGAGGAGCTCCAACCACCACCCTTTGGGGAGACAGTGAACACCACAGTTAAGAGTGCAGATGCTAAAACCAGACTGCTACTCCAGCAAGTTTGCTTCAACTCTCTGTGCCTCAGTTTTCTCATTAGTCAAGTGGAGATTAATAACCATTTAAGTTTTGCATAGAAGGGATTTTCGTTTGTTTTATTCTCTGGTATATGCCTGGCTCCTGAGACATGTAGCAGGTGCTCAATAATTGTTGAATGATAGATTCTTACGGCATGATATTTTTGTGAGGACTACATCACAAAGGGTGCTTGGCACAGTGCCTGGAACTTTGTAAGTACTCAATAAAAGTTAGCTGTGATTATTGAGGTGGCAAGACAGCATCTGCTTTCAATTCTTCATAACCTTCATGAAACTGCCCTATCAAACAGAGGTAGATTTGTGAATAAGGGGAGGGGGAGGAGGAGAAACAGAACTCTGTGCAGGGAGAGAAGTTGATGAAAGCCAAAAACCAGTCACCACTCAATCCTCACCAGGAGTTGGCATACTGGACCACACTGTGTCCAAACCCAGCACTGTCCATGGGGAAGGTTGTTGGCTTGTCTGTGTCCAAGTTGAAGCATACAGAGGAAGCCAAGGCTGGGGAAGAGAGTGAGGAGAGAAGCTTTGGAGAAGGCTCTTCTTCCTTCTCCATCTCCCAGGCCCAGCCCCCATTCTCCTTTCCAGGTCCAATGCCCCAGTGCCTCCCGGTCTTCTGGACTCCCAGGCTCTGGCTTCTCTCAGCCCTGCTTCTCTCTTTTGGATAGTCCAGAGACAGCTGTTCACCCAGTGGTCTACTGGCAAGTTTCTATTCTTCATTTCTACCAAGCAACACCCCAGCTCTAAAGATGCTCTTTCCCCATCCCTAAGAGGGAGAGTCCAGGAAAACTTGGAACCAAGGGACACTATGGGTAGAGCACGAAGTTAACTTGTTCTGCCTATGTGAGAAATCGCTGATTGTCCATGTAATTGGTCTCTCATCGAGCATCTTTTGAACTCCATCCCCCACCCCAAAGTGGTTTCTCAATATCCTCTCTCTCCACAAACTTAGGAGATAGACCTCAAACCCTAGGTTCCTCTCCTTTTGTCTGAATACAAAACATGTGCATTCTCAACTCTCTTCCTTCCTGGACCCCAACCTCTCAACCCACTTCATCAGGTCCCCCAGCTTACTCATCAATAGGAGAAGAGATGTCCTGGTCCCGGTCATGACTGGAAGGCCAGACATGGGCTTCCAACCTCCTGAGCCACCGGGGAAGAGCTAGACCAAAATACCAAGGGAAGCAAGTGAGCAGAGAGCATGTCAAGAGGCTGGAGGCATAGAGGAAGCTGTCAACATGACTCAGAACAGGGGGGCGGAGACTATGACTAAAATAAGCAAAGAAAAGTACCAAGGCAGCCCACACACTCTCATCTAAGATCCTTTCAAATCCAAGATGGCTTGACTTGCTTCTCTTGCTTCACCATTCTAGGCTTTGGGGCATACAAATCCCTTGCCCTGCCTTAACTCTCCCAGTTTCTCTTGCATTGGTTGAAGATTCCCCTTGACCTTGAAACTTCAGTTAGCCTGGGAGAGGAAAGGGGCAGATGTCAGGGAAGGTTCAGGGCTCTAATGGAAACTATAGTGGAAACCCTCCATTTCTGACCAGAAAACCTCTGGGCCAAGAAATCAAGCATCTGAGCCCTAAGAGCAGTACAGAGTGGGTATTCACTCATTTATTCATCATTTATTCAACAAATCTAACTTAAGGCTGATTATACATACCCTCTCTTAGCAAAAAGAGAAAACAAACCACAAGGCTCCTGCCTGGAGTCATTAGTAAAGAAGGCAAATGTGTAAAAAGCAAAAACTTTGCTGCGAAGGAAAGCCCATTGACCAGAGTATCTTACCCAGACTGGGAGGTGATAGATTTCCAAGAAGGCATCCTGGAGGAGGTCACACTTGAGCTAAGTCTTAAGGGTAACTGACTACAGGGAAGCCTTTTTCCAAAGGGGGGCCCCATGTGGAAGAGGCATGAGATAGGAGGGCCTCTGAGGAAATCAGTGATGGAAACTAGTGTGTGGGTGGTGAGAAGTGACAAGAGATGAGGTCAGTGCTGTGGTGGAGAAGAGGAAGTAGAATCAGGCCCAGGCCCAGAAAAGGTCCTTAAGGCATGTTAATTTTATCTTGAGAGAAGAGGGAAGCATTGATCTTCACATTTATATTTTAGAAGGCTAGAAAGAGAGCTGTATGAGGCATAGTTTCATTGGGAACTAGCTGGAGACAGATTAATCAGGAAGGAGATGATGGGGACCTGTGAAGTGAGCTAGTGGCCATGCGGATAGACTGGAAGGTAATTGGTCACTGAGGAGAGCACAGTGGTGCTAGTCCCTGAACTGGAGAGCACTGACAGAGGAGAAGGGTGGTGGGCTAGGCCAACATTGGTTTTGAGAAAACCAAAACAGTGCTTAAGGACTTGGATTCTTTCAACCTCTTTAGACCTTAGTTTCATCAATTGCAAAATGAGGGTGATAATAAAAATATGTACTTCTTGTTGTTGCTTGGAAGGTTGAGTAAGAACTTTAATTATTGACTTTTATCATCACTTTGATTGTTGTATTGGGTAAGAGGAGCCTGAGGGGCTTCAAGAGGGATGTTCTGGGGGCAGTGGGTGTGTGCCGCTGCACCTCAGGAGAAAAGTCTGAGTTGGAGATGAAGTGCTGGATGTGGTCTTGGTGGAAGTGTGAAGAGGAAAGAGAAAGATGGGCCAGATTGAGTACCAGGAAAATGCCAATGTTGGCAGCAGAGCAGGAGCCCAAAAAGATTGAGAAAGAAGAAGTCCTTGAAGAGAGAGAAGCCCAGGAGAGAGCAGGGCATTGTCAAAAGGGTAGCCTCAAGAGAAGGAGTGTAAGCAATGTCATAGGATGGCAAATGTTAAGTGAGGTAAGAAGTGAGAAAGTCCCCAGATCTGTCAACAAAGGTTCTTGGTGACCTTAGAGCAGGCTGTGCCAGTGTAGTTGGGAAGGGGGGTAGGTATGGGGAATGTGAGCAGTCATATCACCTAAAGATAACCAGCCCTGAAGACCTTAGAGACAATATGGCTGGGGAAAACATCTGGAATTCTTAGAGATAAAGAGAATGGGAGAGAGAAAGAGAGAGAGAAAGGGAAGGAGGGAGGGAGGGAAGGAGGGAGGAAGGAAGGAAGGAAGGAAGGAAGGAAGGAAGGAAGGAAGGAAGGAAGGAAGGAAGGAAGGAAAAGAGAGTGGGGTTGGAGGTGGTAAATTCCAAGAAGGAAATGGTGACAGAAAAATTCAATAGAGGAAAAGAAGAGGCTCAGATTCTGAAGAGTATAAATGATGAACCAGAAATTACTCAAGCCAGAAGTCTAGGAGACTAGAGCTAGTCTTACAGACAGGGCAGGTATCAGAGAGATCCCCAGCTTTGAAGGTGCCTTGAATTCTGGATTTTCCATTTCTCCCTTTCCTCAGACTTATGTTCCATATTTGGTGGGTAAATGTGGACAAGATAAGAATACTGAAAGAATAAGACTCCATTTCCTCTCTCAAGCTGCCCAACACACTTACACACTTCAGAGAGAATAAAACCAAGGTAAGACACTTCACCTTTGGCAAGGATAGCTTGGATCATAAAAGTGTGGAACAGGAGAGTTGTGGGAAGATGGTAGACTAGGTAAAAGCAGGGTTCACATCCTCCCAGGCCTGTATTGAAATTACAACCAAATTATAAAATAATCAACATGGAAAATCACCTGAAGTCCAGCTTATGGAAACGCCTATATCTGATAATATAAAGGAGCCACCACAAAGCCGGTAGGAGGGGCAAAGTTGCAAATCTGGCTGGACCCTTGCCTACAGTTGGCGGATGATCACCAGGAGGAATAGGGAGGCTACAGAGGTCCTCTGAAGGAGAGGGGAGTCCTGACCTCATTTGGGGCCCAGGATCCCAGCCCAGGGAAGAGGAGATTCCAATAACTCTGACTATAAAAACCAGAGGAGATTCCAGCCTCTGAGTGAAAGAGAGAGACTGAAACCCTAGATGTACTCTTTGAAGGACCCACGCACAGGCTTTCTGACTTGCAGACACTCACCCAGGACACCAGCAGTGGGTCAGTGTCAGCACCAAGCAGATAGAGAAGGGAAGGTTTTGGTGGTGAGACACCCAGTTGGAAGAATGCACAAGAGGCCAACATGAGAAGAAAATGGCAGGCACCAATTTATTGTGGAAAGCACACTTCTGTTGTGGGAAGTGCAATTGATTGCAGGGAATGAGCTTCTGCTACTGCTCTTCTTCTGCTCCCCTTCTGCTACTCCTCTTGTACTCTCCTTCTGCTCCACAGAGGACTTCATGGCTCCATATATATTAGAGTACAATAGTGGCCTTCAGCCACACGTTCATGATACAATAAGCTGAATTATGTTTACATATTTTAGGCGCAGGTGCCCTACTACACTAATGTAACATTTTAAATCCAGGGTCTTATTCCTAGCCGAAAGCCTGGATTACAGCCAGATCTGGGACCAGCCAGGCCTGGGACCCAAAGTCAGAGGCTCACACAGGCTTCATACCAAAAAAAGTCTGCATTATCCGGTGCCAGAATGAGGCTGGAAGGGCAGCCAACATTGTGCCTTAGTTCAGCCCTCTATTAGGCAATCTACAGACCATGCCAGCTTGTCTGCGCAGACCCCTTCCAAAGGGCCATTAGGAGGAAGCTCCTGGACTTAGGAGATCAGACTACCCTACCCAACTTGCAGATTGCCCGGGGCTTTTGTTACTGAATAGCTGCCATTTCCTGTGCTGATTCAGAGCCAAGCACTTGCAGCTGGCGGCCAGTGCTGTGATCACACATTTCCAAGAGTTTCAGGAAGATCATTCACTGCTGCCAACATGAACCTGGGCAGATCTTGGGGTTCTGTATGCCAGTCCCAGACAGCAGCTGGTCTTGCTGTGATCTGGGACTTCTGCCAGAATGTGCAAGGGTTACCAAAATTGCAGTAAGACTGAGACTGAATTGATCTAACTGCCATTGTCTCCCTGAGACCCTGCCCCACTCTACCCACAAATTGCCCTATGAGTCCCATTAACAGTGAGCTGACACAATCTACTCCCCTGCCCCCTAGGTCTCACAATCCACATAGGCAACAAACTTTGGCTAGCTCAGGGCAGGCACCACATGGAAATCAGTTGCAGGAAGACCTCTGCAGCCAACAAGAGTTGCAATATTGCATCCAGAGAACACAGGACCTTGGGACCACCACAGATGGCAGCTGGTCTCACTGTGATATGTGACTACAGCAGGAACACCCGGGCACAGAAGTTGCAGCAAAGCTGAGGTTGTATTGGCCAGTTGAACCTTGTCTCCCTGAGACTCCACTTCACCCAAGCTACAAAGTGCCTGCAGCCTATTGACAAGCACCTTTCCATGCCCTGCTTGGCTCTGGGGTTGAGTAGCCAATACACCGTGGCTAGCTCAGTGAGTGCATTTCAGGAAAAACAGTGGTAGGCACACTACTGCTGCCTGTATGAGCTGCAGTATCTCTCAAGGAGATCACAGGGTCTGTATTGGCCTGACAGTCCTTGTCTCCCTGAGCTTTTGCCCCATCCAATACACAAAGTGCCCACCGTACTTTGATAGGCACATTCAGGCCCAAGGTGGGCAGCAGCTGACCTTGCTATGATTAGAAACTTGTACAGGAAGCCATAGAGACAGTACTGGCATGTAAACTGACACTGCACTGGCAGGGGAAATTTACTCAATAGACCCAGGAGAATCCTGGGGTTCCTGTGCCACCCAACATGCACAGTACCCAGAGGCTCTTCCAGTTTCAGAGACTTATGGGCAATTGACAGGTAGTATCAAACCTAGAGGAGCACTGGCCCCTCTGCTAAACTGCCCTAGGTAAGGGACGAAGGATAACTGGACCACAGCCTACAGAGTTGCCTCTTCACTTACCTAAAGATTCGGCATAGGCAACAACCACCTATGGATTTCTTTGTAGTTCCAACCAGGTAGCACTGAGCAATCAAAAGCAGTGGCTGACCTTGA
>PVKZ01009721.1:0-10102 GCA_004027375.1 Macroglossus sobrinus
TGACTTGAGTCAGACACAATGGAGGAAAGGCTGTGGGATGACATACTTAAAGTGAAAGAAAAAATTGTCAACCAAAGATTTCATGTCTAGCACATCAATCCTTCAAACGTAAAGACAAAATATAGTCCAGATAAACAAAGACGTAGAGTTCTGCATACGAGAATTACTGAAGAAAGTCTTTTGTCCTAAAGGAAATGCTTGATTCTAAGATTTGGAAGTGCCACATTGATTTGTGTAAGGATTGTGTGTGTGGAGCGTGTGTGTGTCTGTGTAAAGAATATAGAAAAAGTCTGTATGTAGTTTGCCCTTTATCGATTTCAGAACAGAACATGCTGGAAACATAAAAAATGTACTTTGCATTTTTAACAATTTCAATTTGATTTATACTAATTTAGTTTTGTAAATTTGGGGTCATTATTAATTTGATTTTTAAGTGCTCCTAGCTGAAGATAATGAAGATTAATTAATGAAACATTCTTAATGTTTTTAGAGCTAAATAAGGTGTATGTCAGGGCTGAGGCAAGGCAAAAGTATATGTGAGAAAGATGGTACTGTAGATAGAAGAAGCCTGAGAGTAAACATTCTCGGGAATTAAGCAAAATTCCAGGAACAACTCCAGATTCCTGAAAGCTATGAAACTGATGGAGCTCAAGTAGATTTCTCAAAGGAACCAGGTATTATCTGAGCTCCAGGCTGAATGAATAGAAAATTGTATATGTCTTACAGGGTGAGAGGGTAGTACTGGAAGGTTCAGAGACAGGCAGAGATATCTGTGGGCCTGGGTGTTTGGGGTGAGGGCACTGTGACCAGCCACCTCCTGTTATTGACCACTCAACAGCCCTTTGTGACTAGATGAAGCTCTGTGATGTAGGCCTGGGATTTTAGGCCACAAGCCACTCCCAAGTGCCCAGTTGCCTGAGGGCAGCAGTGCGATTCAGATGATGGAGCATTTTCTCTCTTCTCTGAATAGCGTTATTGCTACCTGGCTGAGCTCCAGTTTACCTCCCTGGGTGACTGATACCATCTTCGCCCTCCTGTGTGGACTGGGGCTCTATCTCCTGCTACCTCCTCTCTTCGGCAGTAAACCACCGTCAGCACCACGTAGGAAACACAGAAATTTCAAGAAGGTAAGGAATCCTAGGCCCAGAACCAACAGAAATGGTCTTTATTCTATTCTTATTTCTCCCTTTCTGAATCACCCAGAAAGACACCTGAGATGAGAATTCTTGGACATTTTAAAACATCATCATCCTAGGAACAAGCCAGGCTAGGCAGAGGTTAGATTGGGCAAGAGGATTTCTACCCAAAGATCTCAGACAGGGAGTCCAAGTGCGGTAGAGGGCTCCAAGGCACAGTCCTAAATGCAATGACCAGTGGCCAAGGGCTGGATACTAAGTACGAGTTCGATCACTACAGGTGGACAGGCCCCTGAGCATGACCGGTTCAGCAGCTGCCTTTCCATGGCAGGAGTCTGCATTGAGCCTCTCCTCTGTTGGGGCTAATTTGAGGGCAGTGTGGAAACACTGAGCACTGCCGAGTAGAGGCTGAAGTGGGGCTCTGGCTTCGAAAAGCAGAGTCCTACCTCACGGAGCTCAAAGGAACGTGTAGGTCTGAAAATGTCTTTGTTTCTTGAGCAGAGGAACAGCGAAGGGAGAAATCACTGATGTGTCTCATATAGAAAATCCATCTTTGGGTTTTCTAATTAAAAAAAAAACAACAGAAGTATTTTTATCCACTTTAAAAATAGAGGGGGAAAATGTGGAGTCTCTTTAGTTAAGTAGCAAGTCATATTACTCATGAACACTGAGCATCTGCAGCTCATCTAGAGAGGAGAGTGAGAAGGAGGTCACAACCCCTCATTTCTTGTTGCCTCTCAGTGTCCAGTGGAGCCGAAGTGGAGGAGCAGGAAAAAAAGTAGAACTCTGAAAGGTGAGCCTCTGCCCACCCCCAAAGGTTCACCTCCACCTGTCCCGTCCCTGAGGGCCCAGCTCCAGGTCTCCGAGGACACTAGCGTTGCTTTCTCTCAGGAGACAGAGCCCTCAGGGAGGCTCCTGAAAAGGAGATCAGAATCCAGATGCTTCCCAGATTCCATGCTCAGAAGAAAGCCTTGAAGTCTCAAGGGCCTGGACATGGGTTTCATCCAGCAGGAGTGTTTGGGCTGTCGCAGACCAACAGTGTCTGACTGGAAGGTGGGAGACGTCCAGGGCCAACTGTGGACAAGATGTTTACTTTCACTCATATTTCTCTGTGAGGAACCCCCTGGATTCCTGCCCCATGGGGTAGTTGCGAGGTCCACAGGTGGTAATGGATGTGGAAGCATTTTGTAAATGATAACACTCTACCCTTCTTGAGCCTTGCCACCACTGTCAGGCATCGTGTATCTTTGGACTGAGATGCGTGGACTCCAGACTTCTCCCTTCCAGGTGTCTCCCATAAAGTGCCATTGCCTTAGCCTCCTGTAAGACCCCCAGGCTGTGCTTTCATCACATGACCCAGTCTCCTGATTTCTAGCTTGCAGAGATTGCCTGCAAGAACTGGAAGAGGCTCAGGGCCTGGTTTCCCTTCTGCGAAGGTAAAAGATCTTCGCCCTTTTCTCCTGGGTCCACCTCCCTCTGGGCTGCCAGGCACCTTGGACTGTCCTAAAGCGGGGAGGGGGCATGGGAATGGGGTGTGGCTACAACCCTGGGGTGAGGGACAGCAGGAGCATTCTGAAGTCTGCATGGGGACCAGAGAGGACACTAGGACCCTGGTACCCAACTCTGCCCAGCCTACCAAGCCTGCCCGACCCACCCTACCCTTCTGGCCCCTTATGCTCCTGGATCCAGCCTGTGCTTCCACCTCCTACAGCCACCTGGAGAGGCTCCCGAACAAGGGTGGCTTTTGTCAGCACTCGCGTCAAGACCTCTCTGGTGAGGTGTGCAAAGCAAAGACTGCGGGAGCTGATCAGCCCTGTGGGGATCCTGTGGAAGATGTGGCTCCTGTCATGTTCCCGTTGGCTTCTCCAGCTCCTGTGACCGAACACCCACTACCTTTGTCCTCTACCCTGTCACCAAGCCCAATGACGCCCTCAGTTTCTGTTCATTCGTACTCATCTGTGAGTACCTCTCTGTCACCAGAGCCTTTCCTTCCCCTGGATGGCCTTTTACCACAGACACTTGCACTTTCGACTTTCACTTCATGTCCCCCTGATTCAGAAGCTCACTCTCCACTTCTGACAGTCCCCTCAGCACCCCTACCACCAGATCCCACTCTCACTCTTCCCAAGTGCGACTCTGCAAGCTGGTCTCTACCCATCCCTTGGTCAGCTTCTCCCATCCCAGCCATGTCAGGCCTTGACCACTCAAACTGTTCCATCTCGGCTCTGTCTTGGTGGCAGATGGCTTCCAAAGCCCAGAGCCTCTCTACTTCAACACACTTTAAGTCTCAAGAAGAGCAACTATCCCATCACCTACCAGAAGACTCATTCCGGGGGCACCACACAGACAAACAGGTAGAGACTGGTAGTCTCTCATTTGTCAACACTGATGTCCAGAAGCTGCTCCCTGAGAGAGTAGAACTGAAGAAAGAAAAAGAAGAGGGGTCAGACTACCACTTGAATTCTTTGACAAATATGTGCAAGTCACTGGGTGATGAGCAGGACACCTTCTGGAGAATGAAAGGCAAACCAGAGGAGCTGCTCGGTCCTGAGAAGCACCTACTTCCTGAAACATTTGGGGTCAATTTACAGCAAAAATGCAGCCAGCTCTTCTGGGGTCTCCCCTTTCTGCATAGTGAGTCTCTGGTGGCTACTGTCAGAGAAACCCCAGAAGAGTTTCCTTCTGTCATATTCAATGAATTCCCTCATGCCATACCATTGCAAATTCAGTCTACAGTAACTTCCCAGCTTACACGGACCCAGCCCTCACCCCACCCTGTGACCCAAGCCAAACTCTTGACTCCAGCCATGCCCCAATTACGGCCTCCACTTGGGGCTCACATCCAGAACCAAACCCATCAACTAGCTTTTTCTCCACCCCAAACAAGGACCTCTGGGGTTTCTTGCGGTACATCCCAGGACAAAGCACCATCTATTATCCCAATTTCAGATCAAGACCTGGAACCTCACTTTTGGAAAAAGCAACTAGAAGGGGACAGATATTTACCCTTTCTGGATAACACATCGCAAGCAGTTTTTAGTCAACTTGATCCCAACCTTCCCCCGGAATATGGGGCCTCCCACACTCACAGGCCAGTCTCCCTTTCTTTTGAGGATGTGAACAACCCTGCGATTCTGGAGCAATTGGAGCAACACCTTCAGAGGAGGTTTGTGCAACGTGTACACATGGCTGGCCTGCCCCACTGGATCCAATTACCTCTGGAACTTCCACAGCTTGAAGGAGAATTCCCACAGGCACGTCAGGCACAGGGCAAGCAGGGGACCTTTCAGCCCTCTGCACTTACAGTAAAGAACAGCCAGGATGCAGAGAAAATAGGATACAGGCTTCCAGCAATGATCCTGCCAAGGATGGACCTGGACAAGGATATGGGGCAAAATGGGGGGAGCATCATAAAAGACCTACACAGGGGCTCAGCCAGCAGCCCATCGAATGATCTGGGCATAAGCTATGAAGAGCCAGAAAGAGATTTCGGCCCAGAAAAGAGGGATCCAGAAAACGTCTTGAGAGTCCATTTGGTCAGAACATTAGGGCAGAGCAGTAAGGGGCGGATCCCCATGGATGTTTATTCTTCAAGCATTACTGTCGATCATGCCATAGACCTTCCTCGAACATCAAATACTCACAGGGAAGACAGAAATCCAGCATCTTCGCCCAGTTGTGAATCCTGCATGAACTCCTCCCATGAGGTTTTCGTCTGCCGTTCACATGCTCGACAGTTATTAGAAGAACATATTAAAAGGTTTTGGGTGAGGCACAGGTGGGGCCTACCCATCAAGGTTCTCAAGCCTGTAAAACTCTTTACGATGATAAAGGCTCAACCCTCACCCCTTCCATGGTCTTTCTTTACCCACTCAGCCACCTCTGCATCTGGGGCCCACTCTAAAGCTAAGATCACTGAGATTTCTGGGAAACCTCCTCAGCTCCATTCTGGAGAAAAGTTAATATCAGAAGAGTCAGGTCCCAGTCCTCAGCTCTTTCCGGAAGACAGGGTGATAATGCACGATTCAGTTCCTGGTCCTCAGCCCCTTCTGGGGGACCAGGTGATAACAGAAGGGTCAGTGCCCACAGTGGTGAATCCTCTCCTTGCCCCCTCACCTGCGTGTGAGGAAATCGGGAAAGATCTGGTAGAGAGACCACCTGGTGATGACCATGGGTCCTCAGAAAGCCCTCTAATTGGACAGATGGGCAGGCTGTCTTCTCAGTCCCTCACTTACTCCTTTGTGGGCAGAATCTGGCATAGTGAGATTGCCGTGGAAGTGGAGAAAGACAGCCCGGAGTCAAATGCAAGTTTAGTGGTGGCCATGAATGAGCCAACGAAGGAGAGTGGAGGCCAGACCTCACGAGACTCTAAGTTGGGGCTCAGCTTAGAGCCCCAATCTTCAAGAGCCAAAGAAGTCAGGAAAGCAATGAGGGCCAAAGAGGCCCCTGCTTGGGGAGTTACCTTGGAGCCCTGTGTCAATCTGAGGAGATCGAAGTCTCCCGAGCCCAGTAAAGAGCACTCATCACCTACAAACTCGCTTGCCCAAGATCCAGCAAAGCCATGCCTTGGTGCACAGCTTAGTGAGCTTGAGTTTCAGCAGTCGGTAGAGTCCGAGATGCACCCTCAAGGCCATGGCACATCTGTGCTCCTTCAAGACTGTGAAACGGGTGTGCTCCTTCAAGACTGTGCCACTGACACACTTCTTCAACGCTGTCACTCTGATGTGTTCCTTGTTGCAGATGTCTTGGCTTCTCGGGGATCTCTGTTCAGTTCCCAAAGTATTTCCAGTGGGGACATGTCAGCTTCCAAGGTGCTATATGACTTTATGTCGAGTGGAGAGAGCAGCCAACAGGAGTCCCTGAGGTGGCAAGACCAATCAAAGAGCCAGAGCAAGATGTTTGTCCCCACTTATGAGAAGGAAGGCAACAAAAGTCTCAACCCAGAAGACGACAAAGAAAGGCTTGCAGAAATGAGCACCTCACAAGCCAGTGGCATAAGTGCTGTTTTGGATAAGAACTCAGAGGAGTCATTGAGAAGGAAATCATTGCAGCTCATGCAGAAGGAACAGCCTCCTCCAGAAAGCTTCCTCAAAAAAAGGGTGAAGTACTTACTGCAGTGGATGCTCCCCATCAAAGACAAAAGACTGCAAGATGAAGCACAAACAGACCAGTCTGCAATAGCCACTGAGCAGAGCTCTGAACCAGTCAAAAGCAGACCAACCATGGGCAGCACAGCTGCTGAGGCTCAGGTCCTGGTGACAGCTGTTGGACAGACCTTAGAAGAGAAAATGACACTTCACCATGGACTCTGTACCTCCGAGGTGAATTGGTGCAAAGGAGAACTCCAGGCTCCAGGAGGTTCCCATCTCTGCTACCAGAAGTCTCTCAGCTACCAAGAGCAGAGAAGAGTGATGAAAAATATGGCCAATGAGAACCAATTCATGCCCAATGGGCAGAACTATCCTATCCGGAGCAGGGGGACCAGAGACAGAGACAGCATGTGGGTCTTCCAACCCAGGGAGCTGGGGTTATCAGATAGATGCTACCAGCATGAGCTGAGGATGACAAGACCCTCAGGCCATTCCCACTACTGTCCAGTGCACTGTTCCCTTCAAAAATATGTCTCACTTGGCCAACCAGTGTGTGCTTCTCATGCCTTTCCTGGTAGGAATTTTCTCCAACAAAAAACATATACTGTGCAAAGAGAAACATTTTTTTCTCATATTAGCACATCCTCCATGTGCTAATTGTTTCTTCCTACCACAATTATTGGTTTCCCAAAATATATGGTTTTCCTCATGAGAACTGGTGGCCTCTGTCTGTGTCCTGAAGGGAGAAGGTAAGGAATCAGGGTCCACTCTTACGAAGGTCTTGATTGGGCTTCCAAAAGGGTTAGAGCCCTGGAGGGAGGTTGACCTCAGCATGGCATACCTACCTTCACCCCATTCCCTCATTGCACTTTGCTTTCATAAGACCATCATTAAGTAAAAAAAAAAAACAAACAAACAAACAAACAAAAAAAAAACATTCATGTCATGGCAAAATGAGCAAATGTATAAGATCCCATCCCAGGAACTGGCTCAGCCATGCCTCTCCTGCTTTCTCAATACCTTGAACTTGTGAGCAGTAGGAGATGGGTTTGCAAAAGGCTGAAATTCCCTTCAGTCTCTAGGAAGTGTCACAGAGTAGGGAGGAAAGTTTGAGGGAAGTTCTGGTCCTGAGTCCAGAGGTGAAGAAATCTTGCCCTTGTCTCCCTGGTGGTTGAGATGGGCCAGCAAACCCCTCTTAGCTCAGTGTCACCATCCCTCTGTCCTTCTCATGCTCTGGAGAAGCAGCGAGGACAAGAACAGTGACTCTAGCTCTGAGGTTATGCCAGTGGGGAGAACGGAGGCCACTGAGGGCCCCACACCTACTGTAGAGAAGAGGACAGCCTGGTCATGGGTGCCCAAAGTCCAATTTCAGAGAATAGAGCATGGTGTGACACTGTGAGCCGTCACCATGTGATGGTGGGTCACTGTGCATCCAGGGTGAGGTTTGGAGGAAAAAGGCAAAGTGACCAAAGAGGCCTGGGTATTCCACCACCATCTATAGGGAGAGGTTGCAAGTAAGGGTAGAAGTTACCGGTTCAGTGGTTCATGGTGGCCCCTCCCCAGAGTGTCTACCCCAGTGCAGCTCTAAGAACCAAGATGAGAGAAGCCACCTGTAGCTGTTACTCAGAAGACCAGGCTCAAGGGGACAGCAGAGCCTTCAGGCAGGGAACGTTGACTTCTCCAAAATATATTTCATCAGCTTGCACAGGCCTGGGGACCTCAGGATACAGTCTGTGGCCTTTACTTATACCTGTTGCGCAAGGATGGCTCCCAGGGGACAAGTGAAACTTAGAAGGCTGAGAAACTGGACTGGGGTCATGAAATGAGATTTACTGGCTCTCCTTTCTTCCATAAGAGCCTGGAGGAGGAAGATAATATTTGTCACACCCATGGGCCCAAGTGACCTGTCCAAGATGCAGGGATAGTTCAGGAGTGGTCCCCTGGCCTCTGCTCCAGCCCACCTGGCCTCTGCCTCGGCCTGACCACATGGAAAAGCTAGGTTACCAGGGCAATTGCTCTCAAATGATTCCGAGCTTTGTGTCATAGGCAAGTGCCCAGGAGGCCAGCTCTGGGAGCATCCTTGCTGTGATAGTGTGTCCTGCCCCAGGAGGCCCTGATCCTGATGCCAGCACAAATGGCCTCGCTACAACACCCATCAGGACCCTAGCATGTGGGATGGCGGCAGGTGAAGGAGCAGAGTAGGCATAGGTTCGCCAGTGCTGTCTCTTCCTGTTGCCAGGTCCTGCTTCTGGCCCCAATGCTGCATTGACTCCAGGGTTGTTAGAGCAGTGAAAGTGCAGCAAGGATGTGTGAGAGGAGTGGAAACCTAGGCCCTCAGAAGCTCAGGATGGGGCAGCACGCCGCAGGGGCCTTGAGCCTGGCTGCTGATGAGTCATCTCTGGGGCCTGAATTATAGTATCTGAGTGGGGCAAGCTGGATGTAGACCCCACATTTTTTTCAGTAGTAGTGTCACACATAGATGAGGATGCTGATGGAACAGCAAGGAACAGGAAGGAGCAAGTCCCTTTGCCCGTCTCCTGCCATAAGAGGACCAGCCATGTAAAGCCCCACACAGAGAGACCCACACAGAGAGAACACTGAGCGAACCAAATACAGAGACCTCACACACAATGACCTCTCGTAGAGACCCACACAGTGACCTCTAACAGAGACCCACACTGAGAGACCCCCACATAGGAACCCACACAGAGAAACATTTTCCAGAAGTCCTGACAGAGACCCACATTCAGACACCCCACACAAAGACCACTGACAGACCCACACTGACAAATGCTATACAAAGACCTGCCTCTGAGACCTGCCACACAAAATTCACACACAGAACTGTCATGGAGATCTCAGGCTTTCGGCAGGAGCCCAAGCAAGCGCCCACTGTTAGGTGCTTCTCCATTTTAGAGAAACACAGATTTTAAACATGAATAAAATCCTGCCAACCTCAATGAGAGATAATAGCTTGTTTGTCCGTTTTCAGTTATTGTTTGTTCAAATGTCTTTTTTTGTTGTTTTTATTTCACTGGGGAGTCCCCCTCATCTCACAGAGGGCTGTGCAACTGGCACATTATTTTGCCTATGACCGCTTGTATGAGGGTTGTGGGCTTTGTTTTATCTTTTAAATGAAACAGGTCAATATTTATGTGAAGATTTTTACAAATGAGTCAGATATCTGCCAATATTTCTATTTTATTGTCTGGAGAGAGTATACTTAATTCTTTTCTTCCTGCAAATGTGGTAAGGCTCTTGATGGGTATTACACATGTTTCCAGTATATGACAATGTTCTAAGTTTCAGCTGACAGGGCTTAAACTGCTGCAGTACTTAGGAGAATTCCGCTCTTAAATAATTCTATAAAATGCACATTTCCAAACTCTGGCAGTCAGGCCGCATTTTATGTTTATCGTAGGACTGAAAAAGGACACGTTGCTTCAAATAGCTAGGCCTCTTACAAAATATATCATTTCTTATGTGCTTGATATGGTCTAATAAAATACCAGAAAAGACTGCTTAACATCTGAATTGAAAAGGAGTATACAGTAATCATCAGTGTACATTAATCATCAAAATTCTCACATTACATATCCAGCACATTACAAATAATGTACTTTTTGTAAACCATTTTTCCCCAGCTTTATTGAAGTATAATAGACAATTAGTTGCTCATATTTACATTGTAGCACTCAGTTACTTTTTTTAAATTATAGTTGGCATACAATAATATGAGTTTTACCTGTGCAATATAGTGATCTGATACCTATATAACTCATGAAGTGGTCACCTCACTAAATCAAGTACCCCTCTTCCCCCTCACACATTTTTTACAATATTGTTGCCTATTTTCCTTATGCTACACTTTACATC
>PVKZ01009722.1:0-10110 GCA_004027375.1 Macroglossus sobrinus
CCAGCACGCACCAGGTTCTGTTGCAACTGTTGGTTTGCAATCCGATCCCCTCATTAGACTAAAGAATTTCTGGAAAGCGATCAGGATGTATATGTCCAGCACACAGGGGATACTCAGTTACTATTTTTCGAATTGAAACACTGTTTTCCCTATTTATCCGAAAAGGATAACTGTTTATCCGTTAGTAACATTTGCTGGGCACTTGCTACCAAAAAGAGGGATCAGAGAAAAGCCGCCAGGCAGCCAGGCTGTCCCCGGGGGGACCTGTCCTTGGGGAGGAGGACGCGACGGCCCCACCGCCCCCGTCAGGGTAGGTCCCACCTGGACTGGGACACGCAGCCGGCTGTCACCGCAGGGTCACAACCATCCTCCCGCCTGGCAGCGCCCTGCCTGGCGTCCCAGGGCTCCGCTTTCCCTGCACGCGCACCCCCCGATCCCCATCCTGCCGTCCGGGCCACCCCGCAGTCCTGGCTCTGCGGTTGAGCCGTCTCTCGGGAGGGTGGGGGCGGGGGGGCTCTGAGACAAAGGTCACGGTGGGTGCTGAGGAGGCTGGCGGGTCCCCGAGGGCCAGTCCGTTTAAGTACAACTCGGAGACTCGGCGGCTCGGTCCCCAGGCTGCATGGACCAGCTCCTCCGTGGTTAATAAACAGTGCACTTGGGGCCACAGTCCCCCCCTTCTCCGTGACACCCCTGGATCGATCGCGCTCAGACCTTGATGTATTCGTTCTCTTGAGGTTGGACAAATGGTGGCCTCGCGGGCGCCGAGTCCGAGGGACGGGGGCCCCAGGGACCGGGAGGCCTCCGCTTGGGGCCCGCGGAGCGCACGGGCCGGGCACGCTGCGCGCTGAAAGGACCGCCGTGCGGGTGACCCCGCTGCGCAGTCCTGCAGGTGAACCCCCGTGCCACAGCGGACAGGAAAGTGTTCCCAGCACCCGCCGCGTGCTCAGGGCTGACCCCGGGGGAGTCACCGCCGTCGTCCGCTCAGACGGATGGGAGCAGAACGAGGTGCCGGCTGCAGCGGGGGCGGGGGCGGGGGCGGGGCGGGGCGGGGCGGGGGCGGGGCGGGGCGGTCGTGCCGCCCGTGGGCGGGGGCGCCGCCGCTACCGTGTGGCGAGAACACGGGACGCGTGTCCATGAACGTGTGTGTCCCCCCCCCTCCCCACGACGACACGGCAGCGCCCACGCCTGCCCTGAGCAGCGTCCTGGGCAGGGAGGGGACACTCACTGTTGTCCCCCGCTGGGGAGCGGGTCACGGGGCCCGCCTCAGCCAGAGTCTCCGTCTGCGCCGTGGGTGCTGACGACGCCGCGAGCGTCTCCAGGGTGGCTGATCCCGGGCGCGCCGGGGCGGGGAGCCGCTTTGCGGTTGCGCAGCACGACGCAGGCCTGTTCTCACCGGCGTCCGCACTGCCTGTGGATGGGCGCGGGAGGCGGGGCGCGGGGCGCGCCGTCTGGGACACGCAGACTTGGGACTCTCGGCGCACACAGCGGGGACGGGCGAGCCGTGGCTGTGGCGCTGGCGACCCCGAGAGCTGAACAACGCGCGGTGACCCCGTGCGGAGGTCACCTGACCACGGGGACGGCGCCCGGGGCCCTCGGGGTTTGCACAGAGGGGCGTGAAGCTCGGGTGCGGGCCTCAGCACCCTCACCCCTGCCCATGGACAAAGCCGTCGGTCGCCGTGAGGGGTGCAGCTGTGGGGTGCGGCCTGCATGTGCCCGAGGGGCACCCCTGCTCCACACCCCGGGTCCACGGCCCCACCCATGGGGGCTCCTCACTGCCGCCTCTTCGCTGAGGCTGGACGTGTTCCCTGGAGAGGGCGCAGGCCCAGTTGGGGTGCTCGGCCTGTGTTGGGGACAGCCCTGAGCTTCAGGGAGGGCGCGGTGTGGTGGGCAAGACACTGACCGGGGGCGGGGAGGGGTGACTTGGGTAAGTCACCGGGCGCGGCAGCCACGTCTCTCAGTAGAGGCCGGACTGGGGGGGTCTTGGCCCCCCGGGGGCTTCTCGGGCCCCTGCAGCGGAGACCCCTCTGCCCCGGGGCGTCCCCCGCCTGTGAGCACCGTCGGGGTGCTCTCCTGGCGCACGTGGGTGTGCGCTCCACCCTGGGGTTGTCCCTGCCCCCTGCCTGCCGGCCTTGATCACACGGGTGTTTGGTGAGGCTGCGGCACAGACACAGCCCTGTTCGCAGCTGTGGGGCCCTTGGGGGTGCACAGCCCCCCACGCGCCACACTGGGGGTGTTCCCTGGGGAGGGAGAGAGGGGACTGCCAGACGTTACAGCACCTGCCGCTCCCACCCCCAGCCCCGCTCGCCCTGGGGGCCCGACTGTCCCACCCTGTCCCTTCACACCTCTGTGCCAGGGCTGGAGAGGGCCGGGCATGCTGCTGGCCTGCCACCTCTCAGCTCCCTGCCACCTCTCGCCTCTCTGAGCCTGCATAGGCCTGACTTGGGGGGACTGAAATCCAGAGTCGGAGGCAAAGGTCAAAGGGCAGAGGGCAGACCCAGAGTGAATCGTGAGAGTGGAGCCGGGGGCCACCGCTGGCAGCTGGAAAGCCTCACTCATGTCCAGATGCAGCTGGAGAGGCCCACGGACGCCCAGGCCGTCTGCAGAGCGCGGAGCAGGGTGGGCGGGCTGGGGGCGGCTTCACTGAGCCGGAGGGTTGAGCCGGAGGGTGCAGCCGAGGCCCGGTTCCAGCGCCGGGTCACGGGGCTTTGAGAAAGCGCGGCCCAGGGGAGGGGAGCGTCGCCCCATGACGGTGCCAGCCTGTGTGCGCCCGTGCACACGGCACCGGGGGCGGCGGGGGCGAGGGCACTGGAGGCTGGGTCTGTGGGGCGCGGGCTGGCTGGACGCGGGGTCTGGGCGCGGGCCGCGGGCCGGCTGCACGCACTCGCACACGCACTCACACGCGCACTCACACGCGCACTCGCACATGTTTTCTCGTGGGCCTCAGAGCCCCACGGGTTCCCCCCGCCTCTCCCCGGCCCCGTCTTTCTACGAGTCTGCGGTGGCTTTATTAGGAATTCCCTCTGGATTGAGGGAAAAAACAGAGGGAGAGAGAGCTGGGCCGGAGGGAAGAAAGAAAACCAGCTCTTGGCAGGCAGCCCGCCGCGGCTCGGCTCAGCCCGCGCCCCGTCCCGCGCCCCGTCCCGCGCCCCGTCCCGCGCCCCGTCCCGCGCCCCGTCCAGCGCCCCGTCCAGCGCCCCGTCCAGAGCCCCGTCCAGAGTCCCGTCCAGAGCCCCGTCCAGCGCCCCGTCCAGAGCCCCGGCCCGCGCCCCATCCGGCTCCAGGCCTGCCGTTCCCTACGCCACCCCTCCCCCACTGGCCTCCTCCTCCCGAGGGGCCCGCGGAGGCCGTCCCACCCCGCTCACCCCCTTTTCCCCTCTCTGCTGTGTGAAGAGATTCTCTCTCTGTCTTTTGAGGCTTTAGCCGGGAGAGCAGGCTTTCTCCTTGCTGGCCTCCCTCTCCCGTCCCCGCTCCCCGTCCCTCCCTGGCGAGGAGTTCATCCAAAGTTCGCATCCAGACTCGAACAAAGTGGCGCAGACCTTTTCCTGACTCCTCACCCTTTGTCCCCATCACTCAGTGACAGACAGGAATCAAATGCTGCGGGCCCAGCCGGGGGAGGGGCGGGGGGCCTGGGGGCCCAGCCCGGAGAGGGGGAGAGGGGGGGGGGGGAGGGCCAGAGGAGAGTTCCTGTAACCTCCTGGGCCCTGGACAACAGGGGGGGGGGGGGGGGGGGGGGGTGCAGGGGAGGGAGGAGGGAGAAGGAGGAGGGAGGGGAGGAGGGGTGAGGGAGGGGGAGGAGAGTGATGGTCCAGAGGCGCGCAAAGGACGGCCTCGTTCTTCTGGGTCTCGGTACCGGGTTCTGAGTCGCTCACACCGCTCCCCAGCTCCGCGGGGCCCCGCCCGTGAGTGGCGTGCTGGCGTCCACGCAGCCCTGGTCCTGCCCAGGGGGGTGGACTCCCCGAAGGTGTAGCTGCGGCGTCTGCACGCGGCGGATGCCTGAATCACCGACAACCCCGCAGTCAGAGAGCACGTCTGCCCGGCACTGCTCCCCGCAGCACGCTGGGGGACCGTGGGTCCGTGGTGGCCCATAGTGGCCCATTGTAGCCCATGGTGGCCCCGTGGTGGCCCGTTGTGGCCCATTGGGGCCCGTGGTGGCCCCGTGGTGGCCCCGTGGTGGCCCCGTGGTGGCCCCGTGGTGGCCCGTGGTGGCCCCATGGTGGCCTGTGGTGGCCCGTGGTGGCCCTGTTGGCCGCGGCAGGTGTCCCGCTCTGCGAGCAGAGCCAGACGGACCCGTGCCATCCCCCAGCCGAGAGTCACCGGCGGCAGCGTCCACGTCCCCTCGGCACGCCTGCCTTCGCTGGGACTCTGGTTTCTGTGCGCTTGTGAAGGCCGTCTGCAGAGTTGGGGACCCTCTGCGCACGGGGCGCTGCTCAGCGGGATGCCGCCCACACGTCCCGTCGTGGCCCTTGGACAAGCTACAGGTGTAACTGATGAGCTATTCTAAGAATGTGGTTCCTGGGTAACCGGAGTGGGGTGGCTTTCTGGGGCGCCGATGCGGCAGGGCTGGGGGCTGGGGCTGCGGGAGGTGGGAGGGGGTCTCTGTTCAGACGGCTGCGCTCGAGTCTGTGGGTCTGGGGGGCAGCGGGTCCTGGCGAGCGAACCCTCCCAGCGCCAGCCCTGGCAAGGGGCTCCGGGCACCCGGTGCGCGTCCTGGGACGGGGCACAGACGCTCCCCTGTGACCCCTGAGCTTCTGGGGGGCTCGGGCCCTCCCGGCTGAGTGTGCAGGGCCACGGGGCAGCCTCCAGGGCGTCCGGAGGGCCTGTGGCCGCTGTCGGACTTGGGGCCGTCCCTGGCTGGCCCTTCGCCCTTCGGGGTCTGTGAAGGTGACGGTCTATTGAGAAACAGAGGAGGCCGTGGCCGTGGCCGGTGCTTCTTGCCATGGGGGGTGAGCAGGGTCTGAGGAGCCGGAGCTGCACCGAGGCCCTGACGGAGTGTCACCTGCTTCACGAGGAGGAAGGCGTGACCTGGCGGCCGTCGGCGTGGCCCCTGCACAGCCCGTGCCGGAGGCGGCCGGCCAGGTGTCGGGGCTTCTGGGCTTCGCGTCCTGTCCCTCAGGGGCCCTCCTTCCCAGCCTCCCTCATGCGAGGGGTCTCTGCTGCTGCCTGCGGCACGCCCCCGGCCCCTGGCTGGCCACAGCTGCCTCCTGCGTTTCCTGTGGTCACCCTGTCATGACGGCCGCCTCCCCCCGCCCCCCTCAGCGGGAGCCGGTGCCCCAGCGTGGGCAGACTCGGCCTTACACTCTCTCAAAACCCAGCCCGGCCGTTCGTCGCTCCAGACACGCTGTCCTACTGGGTTCTGCCCGCAGCGGGGTTCCAGCGGAAGCACCCCTCGTTTCCAGACATCCGTGGCCCCCGATTCTGGGGCTGCCCCATATTCCACCCCCGTTTCCCTGATGGGAAGACTTCACTGGGGAGGGAGGCACGGGTGTGATGCCAGACCCCGGGCACGTCATTCGTCTATGTTTTATGATCTGTAACAAGCTGGGCGTTCGGCTTACCTCCGCTCGTTCTCGGGAGGGCTCAAACCAACAATGAAATAATAGCCACCAGTTTGTGAAAGTGTTGCTAACTTTTCTCTCTCCTTTTTAGCGTTTACTGGGTCAGAATCACACACGCCTCGGGTCCGTGGAGGGGGAAGCGTCCCGTGTGGCCAGGCCAGGCCTCTCCGGCCTCAGAGGGCTGGGTTCTTGGTTCTCTGCGGGCTCAGCCGCCTCCGGCCCGGCTGGCGGAGCCTGAGGCCCCCGAGGCCGGGGCGCACCCCACCTGTCCCCCAGCAGGCCTGGTCTCCCCGCCCCTCAGCCCTCCCCGCCCCGTTTCCTTTCCTGCAGGCGGGCCCGGGGCACTGGGCAGACGCTCTGCTCGTTGGCTTTGCCAGGATTCCCACGTGAACGTTGGTCAGTGGCCTCTTCCTAGTCCCAGGCCTTTCTGGGCACGGGTGAAGAGTTCAGACGCGTCATTTTTCTTGTGTGTGTTGAGACTGACAAGAGCTGCCTGGGGTGGGACCGTCCCTCAGGGAGCGGGGCACAGGCCTGGGGTGGGGGCGCTGGGAGTCCAGCCGGGGTGTGGGCGCTGGACCCGGCTTTCTTCCCACGCTCTGCTGGGACATGGACGCCCGGGACGCTTCGGCTGAGTGGGGCGCCCCCCGCCCCTTGCTTGCCGGCCGGGCCCCTCGCTTCGCTTTCCCGTCGGTTTGCGAAGCAGAGCCTGGGCTTCGTGCGGCCCCCGCCCCGTTTCCCTCCCTTCCGGCAAAGCTTCTGTGCTCTTGAGAAACGAGCCAACGAAAGCGGGGGCCGGTGTGTCTGCCACCGGGACCTCGTGGCGGTTCTTTCCCAGGGTGGACGCCGGGTGCCCGCTGCCGGTGGAGGAGCAGCCTGGCGTGCCCCTGCCCGCCCCAGGCGCGTGCGGGGCGCCCTCCCCGGAGACCCCACCGCGGAGCGTGCCGCCGTGCGGGGGGCTCTGGGTGGACACTCGTGTCAGCACGGTCCCGACCAGTGCAGACGTGTCACTGTGCGCGGGGCCCTGCGGCGGGGACGTGAAGGGCCTCGCGTGTGGGCCCCCTCGGGGACAGCGGGGACAGCGCCACGCGGGCCGTGGAGAGCAGCGTCGCCTGCCTGCCGGGAGCCGCCCGCACACACCCCGGGGCCTGGGAACTAGGAGGGCGTCGGGGTCCACCCGAGACTGAAGTACCCCAAACACGTCGCATCCGGGGGGCCGGCGTGGTGACCCTCACACCTGACGAGTGGCCCGCACGTGGCAGAGGTCAGAGGTCAGAGGTCAGAGCGCGGAGGTAAGCGAGCCAGAGGCGCGTCCCCGGCGGCCGCCCTCGGGGCCTGAGCTGGAAGGAGTCGCAGGGTCTCAGCGGAAGGAGCGGAGGGAGCGGAGGGCAGGCGGGTGGCTCGGCAGCGCCTTCTGAGTGACGCGCAGGCGAAGGGGCCCCGCACTCGCCCTCGGGCAGGCCCCCCCACCCCGGCGTTGGGCTTGCGTCCGCCCTCGCCGCGGGGACATGAGCTCCACGGCGTCACAGGCTCTGTCCCGCTGCTCTGCCCTCAGCCCCTGGAACGTCCCCTCCTGTGGCGAGGACGTCCTTTCTGTTTAACGAGTGAACAGAACAGTTAACGCGTTGCTCGTGCGTGGACACTGACGACCCTTGCGCATTCGGTGTGAACCGCGTCGCATCGACATTCATCCCGCCTTACGCACACCTTGATTCTTTTGATGAGCCAGGACTTTTGGAATCTGATGAGACTATTTGTTTGCACGGGAGGAAGCGGGAGGAGTCCCCAGGGCCCTGGGAACTGGGCTCCTGACCTTGCAGGAGCTGGAGGGAGAGGGAGGCCGAGCGCGCAGGAGGGTTGCGGGCCGCGTCCCACGGCCTCCATGGCGGGACACCAGGGCCACACGGGTCCCACGGGTGCCCCGCTGAGGACCTCCGGTTTGGAAGATGGGAATAGTGACGTTCTAAGGGGATGACGGTAGTCAGGGGCCCCGCAGAGCTGCGAGGATGGCTGGGGAAGCGCGTGAGGGGTTCGGTTCTGAGTCGCGTGCTGGGTATTCAGGGGGCCGCCGCCCCCACGTCCAGACTGGCCGCACTGGTGCCAGCGGTTGTGATGTTCAGACCCACGCCCCTCGTGTCCAGGGTCCAGCTTCCTGGGCCCTGCAGGAACGGCAGGCGGCGGCTTTTTCCCCGTTGGGCGGCGGGGACGGGGGGACCCCAGGTCCCCCGCGCGTGGTGACGGCACCGCTGCCACCGGCCGCCCTGCCGTGCAGCGCAGGGCTCAGCCCCGCGGACCACGAGAGGCGGCCCCACGCTTTGCCCGACACCTCATTTTTCACCGAGGTTTCTCCGTGAACCCCTGGGTGACAGGTGGCCTCTGGGGCGGTGGGAGGGGGGAGGAAGCGATTGGCCCCGGTGGGCTCCCGGCCCGTGATTCATGGGGCTTTCTCTGTAGCTAATTTTTGTTAATATAAGAATTCCAGGAATCTTTCGGGAATTGGGGGAGACGGCTCTCTCCTGAAATACGAACCATCTGGGCCCGGCCTCCTCGGAGCCCCGCTGTCTGGGGAAGGGCTGATGGGAAGCAGACACCGCTCCGGAGGGTGAGGCCTCCTCGCCTCATTAGCGAGAGAATGAATTTAGGGACGGGGGTGTCAGGCTGTCAGGAGGCCTCGCTTACCTCGGACTGCTTTTCCCTGAGGAAGTGACACGTTGAGCAGGGGACCAGAGCACGGGGCTGGGCGCCACTCGCTCCCCGCTTCCCCGCGGCCGGCAGCGTCCTCGGCTCCCTCTCCCTGATGGGCAGACGTGGACACCGGCGGGGACAGAGCCTTGGCCGGACACGCGTGTGTGGACACCGGCGGGGACAGAGCCGTGGCCGGACACGCGTGTGTGGACACCGGCGGGCGCAGAGCCATGGCCAGACACGCGTGTGTGGACACCGGCGGGGACAGAGCCATGGCAGGACACATGTGCGGGGAATTCCCCAGACCGCCACGGTCGTGTCCCTGCACCTCTCTGTCCCTCCTCACGTGGCCATTCTCCGTCCCCTGAGCTCCTCCTCCTGGGCTCCCCGAGGCCCCCGCCCGCCCGGCACAGCTCACACGCGTCACCGCGGGCCACGTGGTGTTGTTCCAGTCACCCCAGACCCTTCTGCTGAGTCTGGAAAGAGCTGTGGACACGCGGAGGGAGACGCACCAGGTGGGGGGCTGGGGACCCCCCGATTCCGTGTCCCCATCCCCAGCACCAGTCCTGTGACCTCCCCTGACCTCCTGTGACCTCCCGGACCCTCACACGGTGGGCCCTGAGTCCCTGAAGGGCGATGGGTAATGGAACCGGAGAACACGCTGAGGGGATCACGGGGAGACAGTGCACGGCGTCCCTGGCAGGGGGGACCCTGGGACTGGGGGTGCCAGCGAACGCTTCCTGGTGGAGCCCCAGCGCGTGACGGAAACGGTCAGCTCTGAGCCGGGGCCGGGCTGCACCACGGCGCGTGCGAGGGCCCTGTGCTCACACGTCCCTCTGTCCCCTCAGCCGGGCGCCTCGCTGTCCCCCCCCCCCGCCCCTGTGTCCCTGAGAGCCTCATGCCACACACTGTGGCGCCAGGAACAGCCCCCCGCCCGCCCCACGGGAAGGGGCACTTGCTGGCCTGGGCCTGGGCGGGAGGTGCCAGCTCGCGGCCCGGGGGGTGGTCCAGGCCCCGTCCCGCCCCCTCTGTGACCCGGGAGGGCCCCGCCCAGGGCTCCGTGGGAAAGCGCTTTGAAAGGACGAGGGCTTGGGGCGCAGGCAGCACCCACTTCGGTCGCGGGTCCCTGTGGCGTCCCAGAGAAAATGCCGTGAGGCTGGCATCAGGGCTGGCTCCGCGGCCAGGGGCCCGGCGCGCCCCGGGACCTGCGTTCCTGACTGCCGGCGGCTGAGCCAGGGGCCCGGGGCGGGGAGCGGGGGGCTGCCGGAGGGTGGGTCCTGGCGGGTGCTGACAGGACGAGCGCAGTCTGGTGGGAGAAGCGGGAACCCGGGACAAGCGCGCGGTCAGCGCTGCGCCGTGTCCCGTGGGCTCCGGGCTGCCGGTGCCCTTAGCCGGCCGCTGTGCTTGTGCTCGCAGGCTGGCACCCCCCTGGTGGGGCCGGCCAGGCCAGCCTCCCGCACATTTGCCTGTCCCCGGCCCTTAGAGGCTGAGCTGGGCCCCGGGGGAGAGAGGAATGAGGAAATCGGATTAGCCGTTCGACCGGCAGGAGAATTCTGTCTCCAGCCCGGCCGGCTCACGTCGGCCTCGCTTCGTATTTTCTGAGCTTCCTCTCGCCACAAACCCCTTTCTTCATCCTTGTATCACGTGAGCGTTTTCCGCGTTCGCGCCAGCCCTTGGACCGGCTCAGCGTCTGTCCCAGCCCCGTGGTCCTTGGTCCTTGCCCCCCCCCCCCGCTGCAGCCCCCGCCCCCGCCCCCAAAACGCCGTTCTCCGTCTCAGAACTTCTGGCTCTACAGTTGGGTGTTTCCTGGATCCTTCAGGGTCCGTGTGTGCCCCTGGCTTTGGGGCCCGTTCACGTCGCCGCCTTCACGACG
>PVKZ01009723.1:0-10106 GCA_004027375.1 Macroglossus sobrinus
CCGCCACGCTGGACCTGGAGGACGTGAGGAGCTACAGGGCGGGGAGTTCGTCTCGCAGCCTGGAGGTAGGTGCCCGTCCTCCCCGGAGCGCTTCTCCTGACGATCGTTCACTTAGACCGTCCCCAGCCCACGACGCCCGGGGCTGGGCGCGTCGCTCGTTCGGGGGTTCCGCGTTGTTGGGGGGTTCGGCGTCATTGGGGTTCAGCGCATACACGCACATCCCCTGCCGCCGGCGCCCCACTCCGCATTTGGACGGAGCCCCGCATGGGCGGCTGTGGCCCCTCCCTCCCCCAGCGCCCGCGTCAGATCCCGCGTGAGGACCGCGAGCGGTCGGATGCCCCCACGGCCGCCGGACGCTTGTGGTCGTGTCCCCGTCCCCGTCCCACCCCCCTGCCCCCGACCTGCCGTGCGTGTCCACCTGCTCATGGCCTCCTGCGCTCCAGTCCGGGCCGGGGCCCCGGGAGGGTGCGGGTGCTGAGGGGCCGTCACCCTGTCGTGACTCTCCGCCCGCAGGCCAGCCGGGTGAGCCCCTACCCCCGCGTGAAGGTGGACTTCGCCCTGTCGCACCGCGAGGACGTGCTGGAGCCGCTCTCGGAGCCCCTGGAGTGGAAGTACCACAGCGTCGGCGAGGAGATCAGGTGGGCGGCCCTCCCGCGGGGCACGCGGGCCACTGGGGCTGCAGGCGAGGACGTGGCAGCCGCACCACCCCGTGCCACGTCCAGCTCTGCCCCTTCCTTGCCCTGAGACCTTGACCGTGGCTCAGTTCCCCCGTCTCAGAACGGGGCCGGGGCCCGCACCCAGCTGCCAGGGCTGTTCTGCAACTGAAACGTGCTAATTCCCGTGGGGTGCCCAAAACGGAGACCGGCGTGTGGCGGGCGGCCGGGGCTGCTGGCGGCGCTCCTGGCCCTGCTCCCACCCCGGCACCTGCCCCCAGGTGAGCCGCGGACCAGGAACGGGACAGCAGCCCCCAAGCCTGACGCTGCCCGTTGTCCCGCAGCCTCGGCCCTGCCTGCTGGCTCTGGGACTTCCTACGACGTAGCCAGCAGGTGAGTGAGTGATGTCACCGGCTCGCTTCGCTGCTTCTGCCGGCGGGTCCGCGCGTGAGCGTCTGGCAGGCGAGGGATTCTGAGTTAAGTGCAGGCAGCCAGAGGTGTTTCGTCACCCGGCTCGGCAGGGAGCTCGGTGTGCCGTGGCCAGGGGCCCAAGGGCGCATGGGGTTTTGGCTCTGCCTGTGGAGCCCTGGTGGCCTGCTGCCTGCTGCCACGGGCCCGGGACGCCACCTCCCGCTGCCGTGGGCGCCGCGCCCGTCTGGGACGGACCGGGGAGAGCCAGCCGTGGCCGCTGTCTGCCCTCTGCGCCCTGGAACCCACAGCGGGGGGCGCAGGCGGCTTCTCCCTCCCCGGCGGGGCTCGGACGCCCGCGTGCTTTGTCGCGGGTCCCCACCGAGCTTTGCGGGTGGGGCAGGCCGCGCCGGGGGGGACATGCTGCTCCCCGAGGCGCTGCTCACGCCTGCGTCCGGTCGCCCCGTTCCAGGTGGGGTTCTTCCTGCCCCTGAGCGGTGGCGTGGACAGCGCGGCCACCGCCTGCCTCGTCTACTCCATGTGCCACCAGGTCTGCGAGGCCGTGGAGGACGGAAGTAGGTGACACCGCGGTCCGAGGGGGGCCCCCCGGGGGAAACTCAGGTCGTGCGCATCGTGGGCGGAGGGGGCTTCGGGGACGGGCTCAGATACCGTGACGCCGTGCCCGAGTCCCTGGCCGTCACGGTCCCGGCCCGTCCACGGGGCCACAGAGGCCCAGCGTCGCTGTCCATCGCTGTCCAGCATCGCTGTCCGTCCTCAGCGTGGCCCAGTGCAACGGTCACAGGCCCCGGCGTCAGGCACACCCGGGTCCGCATGCCCCCGCCACACGCTGCAACACTGAATGCCCCCTTAGCGAACACGACCGAAAAACGGGGGGACGCCGCTCGTCCGACGGGACTCGGGTCATGGAGAGGGCCTGAGCTGTGCGGGCCCCCCACGCTCAGTGGCCCCTGCCCCCCACTCTCAGACCAGGACGTGCTGGCCGACGTCCGGGCCATCACCGGCCAGGCCGGCTACACCCCCCAGGACCCCCGGGAGCTCTGCGGGCGCCTGCTGACCACCTGCTACATGGCCAGCGAGAACTCCTCCCGGGAGACCAGCGGCCGGGCCGGGGAGCTGGCCGAGCAGATCGGAAGGTAGAGCCGGTCCCCGGCGCCCGGCCGCGGCCACGTCTGGGGGCAGGGGCACGCCCGGGAGCCGGTGGGATTCTCCTCTCATGTTCCCAGCCAGATTTTAGGGAACCCACATGTTAGTGTACCCCGACTCCTAGCTGTGTCCGGTGGCCGCCCCCCCACCCCCCTCGCGGCCCAGGCTGTCGGGGCGGCATTGCCGGTGCCCGCCCGCTCTGCTCTCCGCCCAGCGGTCCCCTGTGTCCGGGGACCCTGTACCCCATCTCTCCAGAGGGGGGCGATGAGCTCCGTTCAGAGAGTTCCATTCCTTCTGCCTCTTAGAAGAAAACGAGGTGCTGCCTGCCCCGTTGGCTGAGCCCCCAGCTGTCCCCCAGCTGTCCCCCTTCTGGGCAAACCCCCGAAGGACTGGGACGCCGGGACTCAGAGGGACGAGTGTGTGCCGTGTCGCTCGCGGCAGCCCGAGGGTCCGTCTGGGTGACGGGCGCTCAGAGTGGGCCCTCCACACGTGGGACGTCCTTGGCCTTGGGAAGGGTGACGCCTGCTGCAGGGTGGGTGCCCCTCAGGGACGTGGTGCCGACAGGAGGAAGCCGGTCACAGAAGGGCACGTCACGTGACTCCATTCCCGTGACAGGCACATCCGTGGCCGCACAGAGTGGTCAGTCATCAGGGGCCAGGAGAGGAGGCTGGGGAGTGACCGCTGGTGGGGGCCAGGGCTCCTTTCCGGGGGCGCGTGAATGTTCCAGAACTAGAGGGGTGGTTTGCCCCGCGCCGAGAGCAGCGCCAGCGACCCGTGCCCCTCCCGCGGCCGAGCGTCCCCGTGTGCGCGCGCGTCCCCGGCCCGCACGCGCACCCGCGCCCCTCCCCCTCCAGCCACCACGTGCGGCTCAGCATCGACCCCGCCGTGAAGGCCGTCGTGGGCATCTTCCGCCTGGTGACGGGCAAGAGCCCCCAGTTCACGGTCCACGGAGGAGGCAGCCGAGAGAATGTGGCCCTGCAGAACGTACAGGTGTGCGTCCCGGCTGCGTCGTCGTCACCACGCGGGGGGCCACCGGGGACCCCGGGGACGGCAGCGCCGGGCTCAGCAGCCTGCAGGCCGCGTTAGGGATGCCGCCCAGCAGCCGCCTGGACGAGGCGGGGTCTGCGGTGTGCACGTGCGTGTGCGAGCGTGCCGGAGCACGAGGGTGCGAGGCCGCACACGAGTGTGTGTGCACGTGCGTGTGTGAGTGCAGGAGGAAGCGCGTGTCTGCGCAGTGCACGGGTGAAGGTGTGTGAGCATGACAAGCGTGCCGAGCGTGACCGTGTCTGAGGGTGAGGTGTGGCCGCGAGTGTGCGTGGGGGTTGTGAGGAAGTGTGCGTGCGCGTGCACACGTGCACCTGTACAGAGCGAGCGTGCTCGTGGGTGAGAAGGCGGCGTGCGTGTGCACAGGCGCGTGCGTGAGTGTGAGTGTCCTCTGCCCCTCTGGCCAGGGGCTCTGACCCCACAGGGCCCCGGGGCAGCTGGGTGCTGGTCGGCGGGTGGAGGGAAGGGCCCCCCGGGGCGGGCCCCAGCTGCCTGGCGGGCCCCCCTCTCTGTCCCCTCTCTGCGCGACATGGGTGTCCTTCCCCCCGCCAGAAACGCGCGGTGGAGGGTGAGGGGCCGGGGTTCCTCCCAGCTGGCCGTGCAGCCCACTCTCAGCGCGGACGCTCTGGGCCCCCGGCTCCAGGTCCTCCCGTCGGTGACTCGGCAGCCACCGAGCGCGCACGGGCGCCACGGTGACAGGCCAGCCCAGGCGGCAGGCTGCGGGACGGCCGGGCTCAGCCCCTGGCACACAGGAGAGCTCCCCTGCCCCAGAGGGGGCCGTCAAGCTGTGACGGGGCCGTGGGCTCGGCACACGCGTGTGCCCCGCACAGGGTGACGTCCCGGGCCGTGGGCTCGGCACACGCGTGTGCCCCGCACAGGGTGACGCCCCGGGCCGTGGGCTCGGCACACGCGTGTGCCCCGCACAGGGTGACGTCCCGGGCCGTGGGCTCCGCACACACGTGTGCCCCGCACAGGGTGACACCCCCCAGGCCGTGGGCCCCGCACACACGTGTGCCCTGCACGGGGTGACGCCCCCGCTCCCCGACCCCCAGGCCCGGCTGCGGATGGTCATCGCCTATCTCTTCGCTCAGCTGAGCCTCTGGTCTCGGGGCGCGGCAGGCGGACTGCTGGTGCTCGGCTCCGCCAACGTGGACGAGAGGTGCCTGTGCCCAGCAGGCGCGGTGAGGGGTGCGACGAGGGGAGCAATGTGGGGTCCCCAGCACCCCAGACCTTGTTCAGCCCAGCTGTCACCAGGCCAGAAGCCGGGGGTGTCGCGGGGCTGGGCCGCCCTGGGGGGTACCCCGCTTCTCCCAGGCCTCTCCAGCTTTGGAGGCCCCACGTTCCTGGGCTCGCGGCCCCTCCCCCGCCTGCAAAGCCAGCAGCGCAGCCGCCCCGTGCCCATCCTGCGGTCGGTCACACTCCTCTGACTGTGGTCACCTCCACCACCATCCCCTTGTTCTGCTTTTAAAGACCCCTGAGTTGCGTTTAGTGCCCGCCAGGGGTCCAGAACAAAACCCTCATCTCGGGGTCCCCACCTAGTGCAGCCGCAGAGTCCCCGCTCTGTAAGGTCGCGTGGTCACAGGTCCTGGGTGTAGGGCGCGGGCATTTTGGGGGCCACTCTTCGCCCCCCATACGTGGCATCTGGGGGTGGGCAGCAGTGGCGGTGGCTCTACTACTGTCAGCCAGACGCCGAGGCCCTGGCCCTGCTCAGGACGCCGGTCACCCCTAAGCCTGTCGCCGGCCACACACCCCCTCTGGCACTGAGCGCCGCCTCGGTCACTGGCAGCCGCCGCCCCTTCCCCGTCTGCCCCAGCCACACCCGGCCCGTCTCCGGGACGCTCGCATTGGGGGGCCTGCACCCCTCAGGCCCGCCGCACGGAACCCCGGCGTTCCCTTTGTCACCAGCCTCCTCGGCTACCTGACCAAGTACGACTGCTCCAGTGCCGACATCAACCCCATAGGCGGCGTGAGCAAGACGGACCTGAGGACCTTCGTCCAGTTCTGCGTCGAGCGCTTCCAGCTGTCCGCCCTGCAGCGGTGAGCGGCGCCCGTGGGGCCCGGCCCGGCCCCGGGCCCCCGGCCACCCTCATCCCCCGGCCTCCTCCCTGATGACACCTCCCCGCCCTTCAGGGAGCCCCACAGCCAGGCGCCCCCTTCCTGCCCACCTGCTTGTCATTGCTCCCCAGTCCCCGTGGCTGTGGCCACATGAGGCGGCCGCCGCCTCCCTGGGCCCCTCGCCGCCGTCCTGCCATCGTGAGGCTGGCGGTCTGTGCGTCCGTCTGTCTCCGTACTGAGCAGAGCCTGGTGCTTCAACAGAACCTGTTGAGTTAATTAGCACCAGGCGCCGTGGCTGACCCCCGTGTGTCCGGCCACAGCATCCTGGCAGCGCCGGCCACCGCCGAGCTGGAGCCTCTGGCCGACGGACAGGTGTCCCAGACCGATGAGGTAATGCTGGTGGCTTTGTCACCACGCTCCTCCCCATCTCCCTGCTCCTACCTGTCTGCATTGGCTCTCTCCTTGCCTCCTTTCTGTTCCGGGGAACCCTGCTGCGTTGCTGGGGTCCTGGCCGGGGAGCCTCGGGCTCAGCGTCCGTCCACTGCTGGCCTCTGACCTTTGGACCTGGCCATCTCGAGGGGTGGCGGGGTGAGCAGGGAGGGGAGTGTCTGCGTGGGCCATAGGGCGACCTGCGCTCCGGGCCGGTCGGGGTCCTAGGCTGTGCCCTGCAGCGTCGGTGGACACTGGAGGACGTGGCGGGGACGGCCGTGGGGCCGCGGCCGCTGACCGCCCCGCCCTCAGCGTCTCTGGTCACGGGGGCTCAGTCTCGCGGCCCCGGCCTCGCGGTGGGTGTGCGGGCCGGCCGGGCTGGCGTCGGTGGACGGCGTCAGACTCACGTCTCTCCGGGGCTGTCACACGCGGAAGCGTTTTCCGCGTCTCCGTTTCGGGTGGAACAGTTTTCCGCACCCTCCTCTGTCCTCTGTCACCCGTGTCTCCTCCCTCCCTCTCTGGTTCCTTCCTTCCACGCGCTCCTCGGCTTGGCTGGCTCGTCCCCAGCGTCAGCGGGTGGCAGCTTACTCAGGTCATCGACTTGAGTCCAGGTGTTTGCAACTCTGGTCTCTCTCGGCCCTGTTGTCACTGCAGCCTGCCGGTCAGCGGTCCCCAGCCCACAGGTCAGCGGTCCCCAGCCTGTGTGGCACCAGGGACCGGGGCCGAGGCTGGTGCTGGGGGCGGCAGCGGATACAGACAGAGTTCTGCTCACCTGCCTGCCGCTCCCCTCCTGCCGTGCAGCCCAGTTCCCAGCAGGCCCCGGCCCCGGGCTGGGGGCCCCTGCCATGGGCCCTGGTGCGCTGCGTCCCTGTGTCCCTTTATCCCCAGGGTTTTCTGACTTTCCTCTGATTCCGTCTCGGACCCGTTGGTGACTGGGGAGCGTGCTGTTTAATTTCCTCTTGCTTGTGTGAATTTCCGAAATTATTTTGTTGTTGAATCTGTACCTCTATTCCGTTTTGGTTGGAGAGCGTGCTTTGTACGATTCCAGTGTGTCACAGCGTGTCAGAGCGTGTCACAGCGTGCCGGGCCTGCTTCCTGGGCCAGCGTGCAGTCGTCCCGGACGCCGCCCCGTGCGTGGGGGTGGCCCGGAGTCTCGCGGTCGTCCCGGACGCCGCCCCGTGCGTGGGGGTGGCCCGGAGCCCCGGACGCCGCCCCGTGCGTGGTGGTGGCCCGGAGTCCCACAGACGGCCGTCGGGCCTCCCAGTCCTCGTGGATCCTTCGTCTTGTCCTCTCCGTTACTGAAAGCGGGGAACTGGCGTCTCCAACAAGCACCACGGTGTTTAAGGGACTAAAATGCTCACACGATGCCAGGCGCAGCAGCAGAGGGGATCCTGGGCCAGACCCTGCCGGGGGCCGGGTGGCGGGCACAGCGGACACGGTCACTTTCCCTAAAACGCTTACCGTCCCCTGGAGGGGACACGCGAGCAGGAAGTAAGCACAGGGGCCCCAGGTGGCTGTGGGTGTCCCCACAGAGCCAACCCGGGGGACCCGACGGTGGCCATGTCCCATACATAGATGGGTTACGACAGGTCTCCCAAGGGCGGCCAGGCGGGCCCCTGGAGGAGGCGGGCGCGGTCCCAGGAGACCCCACTGGCCCCGGCCGGAGGCGCACTCTGTCCTGTGGTGTCACGAGCTGCCAGCGTCACCGCCCGTCTCTCTGATGGGACTCTGGCAGCAGATCCTGGGGATCCCCAGTGTGGAGCTGGCTCTTTGGAGCAGGGCTTGAGGCAGGCCGCGCCCCCTCACGGGGTCCAGGTGTCACGGGGCCGCCCCGTCTTCCCTGAGCCCATCTCTCAGGGAAACAGGCTCGGGGAGGCAGGGCACAGGTTGGCTTCCGGGGGCCACGGTGACAGCACCTTGGACAGGGCCCCTCGACACAGCACTGGCCTGTGTCCAAGTCGGGGGGCCGGAGGTCCGGGATGCAGGGTCCCTGGGCCACACTCCATCTGGAGGCTCCAGGTGAGGGTCCCCCCCATCCCTTCTGGCCCCCAGGGCCCCAGGGCACCTGGGCTGGAGGCCGTGTCACCCCAGTCTCTGCCTCTGTCTTCACTCTGCGTCTTCGTCTGTCCTTCGTGAAGGCACCCTGGGGTTCGGGGTCCTCTCATCTCCAGCTCCTTAATGACACCTGCTGAGACCCTTTCTCCGTGTGAAGTCACCGCCTGCAGCTTCTGGGGTTCAGGCCATGGGCACACCCTTTGTGGGGGCCTCCGTTCGGCCCACCCCAGCCCTCCAAACCACACGTCTGGTTTTCCGTCTTTCCGCCTGGAAGCCCCCTCCTCCCGCAGTCTCGCAAAGGGGGGGCCCTCTGGGACGCGTCCCCTCCCCTGGGTCCCAGGGCCCGTCCGCACACGGACCTGCCGTCTGCCCCGCAGGGAGACATGGGGATGACGTACGCCGAGCTGTCCGTCTTCGGAAGGCTCCGGAAGCTGGCCAAGATGGGGCCCTACAGCATGTTCTGCAGACTGCTGCACACCTGGGCCGGCGTCTACACCCCGCGCCAGGTCCGCCGCCCCGCGGGGTCCGGCTCACGGGGCACGCGGGTGCGGCCTGACCCCCGAACCGCGGCGCCCTCTCCCGCGGACCCCCCCGCACCCAGGCCCGGGCCCCTCCAGCCTCGCGCTCCTCGCCCGCCAGGTGGCCGACAAGGTGAAGCGTTTCTTCTCGAAGTACTCGGCGAACCGGCACAAGATGACCACGCTGACGCCCGCCTACCACGCCGAGAACTACAGCCCCGACGACCGCCGCTTCGACCCGCGGCCCTTCCTGTACCGCCCGGGCTGGCCCTGGCAGTTCCGGTGCGTGGACGCGCAGGTGAGGCCGCCGGGGGGCGGGGCCGACGATGGGGGCGGGGCCTAAGGTGGGGCGGGGCCGAGGGCAGGGGGCGGGGCCGTCGTCCAGACGCCGGGCTCTCCCTGCCGAGGGGCCCATGTGCTTGAAGCCTGTGGGCACGGCTGTTTGGGGGTGCGCTCTGTCTCCTGGTGCTGCGCCCCCAGAATGAGGGGGTCGCCGGCCTTTCGGGGCGGCTTTGTGTCTCCCCCCCACCGGCTCCTCCCTCCCCTTCTCACCGGTGGGTCGCAGAGTGAAGGAAGGGTTAGCAACATCGGTTTACAAAGCAGGCTTGGGCCCCCCCTTCCCCTCGGGGAGGTGGCAGGTGAGGCGTGGCCCCTCCTAGCGGTCATCATCTCCCGGTCACCTCGGGGGGCAGCGGGGGGCAGCAGGGGCAGGGCGGCCGGTGGGGGAAGCAGGACACGCTGGCCAAGGGGCGAGCGCGGTGCTGGGCCCCCCTCGTGCCCGAGGCCGGGGGCGTCCAGCAGATGCGAAGCTGGGGACGGAGCCCAGGTGGCACCCCACGTCGCAGCTGCAGGTCTCGGGGTGGGGTGCGGTGTCCCCAGGGGACGCAGCGGAGTGGAGACGTGTTCGGTTCTCACGCCTGGGGGGTGCTCCTTGCTGCCCGCCCCCAGTGGAGTCAGGGACAGCTGGGGCTCGGCTCCCCCCGAGACGCGCGCCCTCAGATCAGGAGTGGGGTTCAGAGGCCCCCAGTTCAGAAGTGGGTTTCAGAGGTCAGGAGTGGGGTTCAGATGTCAGGAGTGGGGTTCAGAGGCCCCCCAGGCCAAGAGTGGGGTTCAGAGGTCAGGAGTGGGGTTTCAGAGGTCAGGAGTGGGGTTCAGAGGTCAGGAGTGGGGTTCAGAGGTCAGGAGTGGGGTTCAGAGGCCCCCAGGTCAGGAGTGGGGTTCAGGAGATGGGCAGACGTGGACAGCAGCCCGCGGGCATGTCACCCTCGGTGACAGCACGAGGGCGGAGACGCGTCCTTCCGGGCCCTTCCGTGCACGTGTCTGCGCTCGGCCCCATCGAACGCCCCGTGGGTCCCGGCTCGCGACCGGCCCTGCCCCCCCCCGTGCGGACCGCGTCTCAGCCACCCGTGTCCCCGCACACCCCCCCCCCCAGGTCCTCCAGCTGGAGAGCGGGCAGCGGCAGGACCTGGACAGCGTGGACTGACGCGCAGCCTCCCCCGCCATGCCGGCCGCACCGGGGACCAGGCGCGGGGCCCCGGCCACGCGGCCACCCCTGCCCGGGCCGGGCGTCGATGGGTCTCGCCGCGTCCCGATTCATGGGAGAGGGACCCTTCAGGTCCAGTTCCTTAAAAAAAAAAGACGACAAAGGCTGAAATAAAGAGAACGTGAATTTTAACGCACTCCCGAAGCGAGCTTCTCTGTCCACCGTGTTTCTGATGTCACCGGCGCCCCCGTGGACGCAGGCCAGAGCCCAGGGGGCCTTTTCCAAGATGGGACGGAC
>PVKZ01009724.1:0-10105 GCA_004027375.1 Macroglossus sobrinus
CTACATAATTTGTGGGGTTCAGAGCAAAATAAAAATGCAAGGCGCTTCGTTCAACAATTATTAAGAGTTTCAAGTTGGCAATGGCAGAGGATTAAATTTGGCCTGGGCTTTGCTGAGCGGGGGGCTGTGCCACTGCATGGGTGGCATGCACAAAGCTGCCTCCGGGGTTTTGAGAAGGGGTGCTGGATGGGCCGTCCAAGCGTTGAAGCTTGCTATGGGTGAAAGGCTGGGGTGGGAGACCTTTCTGTTCTGGGTCTCCCCTCCATCCGAGTCCTGTAGCCTCCTTACGGCAAAACTCTCTCCCGGTCTGTTTGTTGTCTGGGTCTCAAATGGCCACCGTCCTGCTCCTGGCAATTACCTATGTGAACGCAAATTGCCCAGGTAGAGAGTCATTTATGTTAAGGGAACCCAAACGGAGCCAAGAGGCCATAAAAGAAGCTTGCCTTACGCACGCTCCACTCGTGAACTTTTGAACCTGTAAGTCAACCGTGAAACCATATTCTGGGCTGTAGTTCCTCCTTACCAGAGCAACCAGACCATCTGGATCCTCCACTTGGAAGGGAGCCAGCCCTCGTCACCAGCCAGCTGGCTTCCTTTCCATAGAGGGCCTAACTGAGAACAGCACTTGTGCTTTTCGCCTCCTTCATTGGCATACTGGACTTAACCAATCCTTGTTGATTTGACCAAGCCAGAATCCCTCTTTTGCATGGAGGACCTAAATGAAAACCACACTTGTGAGTTTTTTTCGGAGAGCAACTAAGACTGCTACCTGAATCTGAGTCCTGGATTGTAATTCTCTGCTCAAATAAATGTCCCTTGTTCGTTATTACAGCCTAAACTTCTGTTTTTGGTGATCACTTTTATCAAAGGCTGGGGAAGAGGCTGCACTGGCTCAGCCCCGTCCCTCACTTGTGGGGTTGGCAAGAGGGACGTCAGAGGCCAGAGGTGGGGGGAAGCAGGGGATCGGTGGGGCTCAGACGGAGGTCCACATCTTCTTGTTTCCTCATAAGCACCTTCATGCCAAAGAGCAGCCCTGCAGAGCCCCAAACAGGACAGGGGGCCCTGGTGTTGTGACCAGAATAACCAGACTCAACCTGAGTGCTCTGATATTAGAGGCAGTTTATTAGCCGGCGGCTGTCCTTCCAAAGGAGCAGCCCTGAAACATAAAGGGACAAGGGTTTTAAGCCCTAAATCCTATAAATCATTCTGTCTGAACTCAAAGGTCTATTTTTCTTCTGTTCTCTACCTGTTGACCCACAGGTTGTGCAAGCGGGGCGTACAGAAGCAGAAAGCGTACTGTTAAAATGTTAGGTTCCCAGGGGGTCCAGAAGCGAGACGTGGCGATTAGCACGTAGGCTCCTATCCTGAACCCATTACTACATCTTTGTGACCTTTTCAGTAGCACGTCATCACATTCCCCACTGGTTTTCTTTACAGTGACTCAATCTTTGAGTCTAATGTTGGAATATTTGGTCAGAGGGTTGGGGCTGATGCTCCTAATATTACAATTTTTGCCCTGGTCATGTGAGACTGTATTAAACCTCTAAGCCATCTTAATAAACATGGCCCAAGGGTTAATAACAGCAACAGAATAATTAATGTGATAGCAATGTGGTCAACCAAGCGTTTCTATTAAACCAAGATTCATACCAGTTACCTCCTTGTCTTAACTTCTCGTTTCTATCTTTCACCCTTTGTCTAATTAATGCTAAACTATCTCTAATAACTCCAGAATGATTAGCATAGAAACAGCAAGTTTCCCCCAATGCTATACACAGACCTCCTTGCTAAAGAAATAGGAGGTCTAAACCTCTCCTATTCTGCAAGACTACTTCAGCTAGAGAATTAAGAGATGTTTCAAGGTGATTGATTGACTTTTCTAATGTACTTAAGTCCTCATTAATTTGCTTAGTGAGCCAGGTTATGCCTTGATTTCCCGTGACTATAGTAGCAGTTCCAACTGCCGTCGATCCCGCAACTCCTAATCCTACTAGAAGTGGCACAAGCACTGGGACTGCTCTCTTATGTCGAGGGTATTCATATCCTCCCCACAAATCTATTGCTTGTCTTCCTTCTGGTCCATTCATTAAATATACTTGTGGGATGACATGGACTAATACATAAAATCCAGCATTCTCTTTTCAATAATTGAGATTAATACAGGGTGATAAACCAGTATTACAAGCAAACCAGGTGTCTCTGGGTGCTGCTAAGTAAGTAGGAGGAGAGCTATTTATTAGAATAATCTGATTACAATTTTCTGTATATCTAGAATTATTAATATCATAGTTACTAGTATATACACAAGCTCCCTGACCCTGTAAGTCTCCTAGGGTCACAGATGGGCTCTCTTAGTGGACACCCGATAGCCCTTTTCTCCCAGTTCATTCGACAGATCTTCAGTGGCCCTAGTGCGTATCTCTGCTGTTTCGGCAGCCAGTAAAAGGTCATCTACATATTGCAACAGCACAGTTTCAGGATAACGCTGCTGAAATCCTGCCAAATCTTGGCTTCATCGAACAAGGTGGGAGAATTTTTAAACCCTTGTGGGAACCGAGTCCAAGTTAACTGTCCTTGTTGTCCCGTCTCAGGATCTTTCCACTCAAAGGCTAAAAATCGGCTGACTAACTTTAGCTTTTTATTTCCTGGTCCGGGCAGCCCCGTAAATCTTGGTCTCCTTCCTCGGCCGCGTCCTTTTCCAGGAGGATATCCTTTCCCCACAAACATTACCTTCTGCACGTCGTCTCTATTATTAAAAACCTTCTGAGCTATTTATCCAATAATTTGGATAAATTTTCTCCCTCAAAACCTTCCAATCTCTGTAACTTCTTTCTAATGTCAGGGGCTGAGTGGCTAACAAAGGCCAAATTAATGGCTCTTCTATTGTTGGGGTCCTCCGGGTCAATAGGTGTATATAAGCGGTAAGACTCTAATAGTCTTTCCAAGAATGCTGCAGGTGACTCGTCCTTAGTCTGAATTACTTCACTTACCTTGGACAGATTTATTGGTCTACGTGCAGCAGCCCGGAGTACCTGTAGCAGAAACTGGCGATACCTTAGGAGAGCCTCCTTACCTTGATCTGTATTTGGATCCCACTGGGGACGGTGAGTCGGGAACACAGCCTGTAACCTAGTTAGGTCTGCTGTGGGCTGCCCATTTGGGTCTGATACTCCTTTAGCCGCCTCCCGTAAAATTCTTTCCTTTTCTTCAGTAGTAAGTAAAACCTGTAAAAGCTGCTGACAATCATCCCAAGTGGGCTGATGGATAAAGAAAATAGATTCCAGAAGGGAGGTTAATCCTTGTGGTTTTTTTGAGAAGGATGACGTTTGTAATTTCCAATTATATAAATCTCTAGTACTGAATGGCGAATATATAAGAGTAGGTTCACCCCCACCTCCCGGAACCGCCTTTAACGGGGCCAGAACAGAAACCGGTTCCTTTAGGGAGGTAGAATCAGGGGAAGGTGGCCTACGACCCCTAGACCCATTACAGGAGGTTCTGGTCCTTCCGGAGGAGGACGTCTACCCCTGTCACCATTATAGGGTGGTGGGTACCAATCATCCTCTGAGGGAGGCCCCTGTAACACCGGTGGGGGCTTCTTGAGGCCTTGTGGTATAGCTGCCATCACAGTAACAGGGGCTCGACTGCAATTCTGTAAGTACTTAGGGACATCAGAAACAATATCAATCCACACATCAATATAAGGAATTTGGTCAGGATGCCCTGGGTTCCCATAAATAACACCTCGAACCCGAAATGCAGTCTGCATATCAAATGATCCCTCGGAGGGCCATCCTACCCTGAAGGTCGGCCAATCTAGTTGACAAAACCGCTGCAAATCAAAAGAGGTTACGGAAGCGCCATAAGCCTTTGCCCTGTGGCGAAAATCTTTAAAATGATTGAGCGCGCACTGAAGCGGCGTAAGCTTACCCTGCGATTGCCCCATAGTTCCACAATAAAGCACACAAAGCAAAACAGACACAGACTAACAAACCAGGAACAGGACTGAGAAAACTGTCGTCACAGTCTCAGCCGACCGCCGACTTACTTGTCGCGTCCGACGTCCGCACGGTCCCTTGGGCCCTTAACCAGGACTGCCTCAGCACTCCCAGGATCTTGCTCTACAAAGCGGGAAACCATGGCGGTGGGCTAGGGCAAATGCCCTAGAGGCCTCCCCAACCGCGAATGGCTTGTCGTCCTGGTGCACAGATCAATTGTCCCAACCACGAGAAAGATCTCGCTGGGGCCTCCAAATGTTGTGACCGGAATAACCAGACTCAACCTGAGTGCTCCGATATTAGAGGCAGTTTATTAGCCAGAGAATAATTAGCCTCTAATATCGGAGCACTCAGGTTGAGTCTGGTTATTCCGGTCACAGCACTGGGATGGGGAGTCATCTGCTTGACTCCAGAGCAGGGGATGAGGGTGCCTCAAGGTGACCCTTTTGGACAGAGATCCCAGAAACCACGCAGGTGTAACACGTGACTCCTCTCTTCCCTCGGGAGCAGGAGTCACCAAGAGGTGTGGGCTGGGGGCAGGAGTGAAGCTGCGGGGAGACAGGTTTGGCAGGGTGCTCTGCGGCCCGGGCCCCAGATTCTGAATGGGGAGGAGCTGCCATCACAAAGTCCAGAGAAGGCACAGAGGTGGGTACAGGAGATGACAAGCTGTTGCTGAGACCATCAGAGGCTGACCTGAGATAAGGTTTGCAAAGCTCCCGGCACAGGGTGTGTGCCTGGCATCTAATTCCTTCCCTCCAGGATGACATCCGCCTGAAGCCACCGCCAAAGAACAGTACGTCCCTATTCTGACTAGCAGAGGTAATGATGTCATTTCTAGGGCACCTGCCGTGTGGGGCAATGTGAGGCAGAGAGACCACTTGTGAGCAAAAACCTGCAAGTACAAACTTATAAGGAATGAAACGAATGTCCCCAGGTGCAGAATGCTGGGCAATGTAAGGATTGTCGCATTGAGAGCAGAGAGCTTGGTGGGGCTGGAGGGCTTCCTGGAGGAAGTGGACTTGTGCTGGACTCTAAGGTGCGGGTAGAATTTTCATTGAGAGAGCAGGAGGGAGCACTGCTTTTGGGTGGGGGCTGTCCAGGAACGGGGGCACGAGCAAATATATGGGCAGTCGTGCCCCGTTGCACCCAAGGATTTAAGGGGTGTTGGGATGGAGGTCTGAGGCCATGGGATGAGTGGAAGGAGAGGTCCAGAGAGGTAAGGGGTGGGGCAGACGGTAAACTGGGGGTGCCATACCTCGGCAGATCGAGGACTTTGTTCTAAGGGACAAATTTAGAGGCAGATTTCAGAGCAAAGGAGTCACACCACGGAAAACGAGTGAGGCTGGACAGGAGCAGAACGAAAGTGACCGGGCTGAGTGTCCAGAATGAACCAGAGCTGGGTCCTTTATTGGGTCTGGGTGACTGGAGGAGTCAAAGCGTTGCAGAGATGGACGTGATGGTAGATTTAGTCTCATGTAAGCATTTGAGAGAAAGAACCCAGGTCAAGGGCACACAGCTAGTTACGGGCAGAGTCAGCAACTGAACTGGCATGAAAAGTGGAGATTTGGGGCAAGGGATGAGGAGAGAATGAATGTGCCTCTGGAGTGAGTCCTCAGGTTGGGGTGCACAGGGCTGTATGAATGGGGAAAGCCGCCAGGTTGTGAAAATATGGGGCTGACGCTCAGGTAGGCATCCGTTAGGATTTGGGGCAATTAGGATTTGGGACAATTATCCTCATAGACAGGACACAGTGGGAACACCATGGGGGCAGTGTGCAAAGAGGAAAGGCCAGAAACCCGAAGACTGGAGGTTGAGGTCCAAGAATAGGATCCGGGAGGGGCAGTCAGAGGTGGGAGGTGGCCCAGATGTGGACATGGTCATTGCGAAGGGCAGGGACACTGGGCTGTGACCTCCCCAGTCCTGCTGTCACGTGATGAAAGACGGCTGCAAATTCTCTGTCCCCTCTCCCACTGAGACGTGGGGGCTTCGCTTCTTCCCCGTAATGTCTGGGCGGGTTGTGGCGGACACAGCCACACACTAGAAGGAGAGAGACGCCGTGCTGGCTTTCAGGCTTGGGCCTGGTGAGGCTGGCAGCTCCGACTTCCTGACCCTGGGACCCCTCGCCCTGGGAGCCCAGCCACCATGTTGCAGAGAAGCAAGCCCCCAAAGCCTTGTGGACTGGCCCACGTGACAAGGAAGCAAAGCTCCCAGCCTCGGGCAGCACTGACTTAACCAGCCGTGTGATGCCCCCATCGTGAACGTGGATTCTAGTTGAGCAGCCTGAGCGGCTACAGGAAGCAGAGATAAACCATCCCTGCTGAGCCCTGTCACATTCGATCTGTGACCAGAAGCAACGATTGCTCTTAAGTCACTAGGTTGGCGGTGGTTTGTTATGCAGCAACCTCTGGTCTCCTCGGATCACTTGAGTCTCCTCTCCAAACACGTGGCAGATGGTGGGGGTCCACCTGGAGCTCCCCCTCTCTCCCACCACCCATCCTTTGCTCCTGCTCTGGTGGCTGGCGACTCGCACTGGGCTTAGCAGTTAGCGGTGATGGGGGGCCCAGGCCTCTGTGGTCACACAGAGGGGGCTCGTGTGGCCCAATGAGAACAGGACAGGATGAGCCCCGGCCTGGGTTACCCGCTGGCAGCCCGAAGCCCGGCTTCCTGTGCCATAAACACACAGAGAAGACAGTATCTGCTGAGCCCACGTCGAGTCTGCCGTGGTAAACCACCGGGAAATTTGGATCTCGGCTAAAGCAGGCAACAAGTAGCCAAAGCATGTAAACACCCTGATGCCTGTTTTCTTTTTTCCTGTACATTTATTTTTTTTTTTTTAAAAGTGTAGGAAATGAATAAAATGCTACCTAAAAAGTATCTACAAACAAATAAATAATTTCTAGTTAAGCACTGCAGATGTACACAAACCAAGTCTGCTAACCTCGATCAAGGTTAGGTCCCAAGGACTTATGCTTCTCCCATTCTCTTCGTCGAGACATCCCCTCCCGTGCAAAATGGCTGCAGCCTTAGAGCCTGGTCCTGCATGGGCTGGGTTTGTCCTGGATTTGGCAGAAGAAGGGAGTGGGCAGACGCAGTGTGGAAGGGCATGGTGCTGGCACAGGTAGGCTTCACCAGGTGTGTCTGACTGGTTTCCGGTGACCCCAAAATAGTTTACATAAGTGGGGCCTGGCCTTTAAAGAAAAGGGCCAGGAGAATGTCAGGCAGGCACCTCCCAAGAGGCACACCTCCAGAAGACAGGAAACCCACCTGAAACCCATCTCGGGAAGATGGCGACTCGACCCGGAATTTTGACCTCTTGGTCGAAAGAAAATGGCCATGGGGAGCTCTTGTAAGTAAAGGGTGGTATGTGTGATGGCAGCCACTCCAGAGATGGCCAGCCACACTTCTGGGGATGGTGGGGGAGGCAGAGCACTGACCCAGTGAACCTCAGAGGAGGCCAGGAGGTCAGGGAGGGTAGAGAATGGAGGGCCGGGGTTCCAACAGTCATTTTTAATAACGATACAGTTTCAGGTGAGCGTAGGAAGCCACAGCTCCCCTCTGGCCCTTTTTCTGATGCTTGTCAACATCTCGGGTCAAGAGGCGGGGGCGTATCTGGGCAGGAGGCAGACTTTCAGAAGAGGAAGGTGCCACAGGCAGCCCTGAGGGCCTAAGAAACAAACAAACAAACAAACAAACAAACAAAACCTTTCCTTCTGGGAAGACCTCAAGAGGCCTTAGAATACACACCATTTAGGAGACTGCAAAACACCTCTTACTTAGCAGGGGCGAGTAGGCCATGAACACGCCCAGGTAGTGTGTGCGTCTCGAGGGTAAATTCGCTGAACCCGACAAAGTGCATTTATTTTTCAGAGGAGGCTTTGCCACAGCAATATTGAACTTTTGGACTGTGCTGACACGTCATAACGCGTTCCTTGTCCTCCCAGATGAGAGCCAACCCCCGCAGGAGCTGGGCTGGCCATTACCGTAAATGACAGATGTGGGCTGCGTGTACGAGGCAGCTTTGCTGAAATGTACACCAGCCTCAGGCCCGTCTTCTCCTGCGATACGAGACATGGGTCCCAAACGACCCTCTTCACTATGAGAAAAGCAACCCTGCCGATAGCAACAGACTCTGTCTGAGCCACGGTGTGGGGTGGTGGCTGGGAGGTGCCCACTGCGGTGAACTGGTGAACGGGATGCTTCATCTACAGGTGCAGCTGCTTCCCAACGCCAGCTGGTCCTTGGCAGGTGAGGACGTTAAGTCCCGGCGTGGCCAGCTCTTCTGATCTGGATTTTTACATAAACATTTTTACAATTTTAAATGTTAGTAACTCCTAAAAAAGATTCTGCCAGCTCATCGAAACACACCTGTGGGCTGGATTATTTTGCAGTCTCTCCTGCAGTAGCAGGAAGGTGTGGAAGGCTGAGTAATAGCCCTCCAGGGACGTCCACGTTTTAATCCCTTGGACCTGTGGATACGTTACCTTACGTGGCAAAAGGGACTGGGACTCTTTCAGTGTGATTAAATTAGGGATCTCGAGATGGGGGAGAGTGTCCTGGATTATCCAGGTGGGTTTTCTCAGTGAAAGATGGAAGCTAGAGGGTCAGTGTCACAGTGCCCGGGTGTGACCAGCCATTAGAGGCAAGGAACGTGAGCAGCCTCCAAAAACTAGAAACCGGAACAGGTGAGGAAACAGGTTCTCCCGTGGAGCCTCCAGAAGGAGCTGAGCTCTGCTGACGCCTTACTGCCAGCTCAGTGAACCCATTTTGCAAATGCTCCTCTCCAGAACCATAAGATAAGAAATTCGTATTGTTTGGAAGCCACGGTGTTTGTGGTCATTTGTTACAATAAGAAATCCATCCAGGGGGCTGCTTTCTGCTGTATTTTTAAAAACAGTTTGAGAGGATGAAATTACTCCCTAAATTTCTGTTTAAATGCCAAAAAGTATTGCTGGAAAGCTGGGAGAGCCACGCATGGCAATTCGATAACATTTTGCTTATTTCTAGGGCTTAAGGACCATGGGACTCAAGACGACTTTCTGTAACGGGAGAGAGAGACATGCAGAGCGCGAGAGAGAACCAAGAAGTCGCTCATGAAAGAAGAGATGCATCAGTGTCCCCAAACTCACACATGCCCTTTCTGGCCGGACAGATTGCAGATTCTTCCCACCGCCCAGGGGACAAGCACATGTTTTTATCTAGTGGCCAGAAGTCAGAACCAAGCCATCCAACCAGTTAGCATGAGTTGTCACTATGTCAGACAAAAACAATTGCAAGGTTATACACTCAACCTCTGAAGCACACAGGGCCACCAAATAAATAATAATAAAAGGCACATTGTCAGTTTCGTCCAGGGGACCCCAGCGAGAGTAGGATCCTTGCGTGGTCTCCTAGGGGTTAGAATTGTTGACCCCGAGGTCCACATGCAAATCCAGAGCCCCCTGCAGCCCTGTACCTGGTGACTCACTCCTCTCCTCTCTCACAAAGGCTGGTTTACAACCCAGCCTGAGCTGTGATGTTTGTATCCAGATCAGAATTCATCACTTTCACAGCCTCGCATTGTCGGAATGAAATCAGAAGTTGGTGTCCAGGAACACTTTCTGCTGTTCCTTCTCCATAATTTCTCTTCTTTGGGGTTTCTCATGGGCACCCTAAAGGGTGTCTCCGTGCCTCGCTTTATGCAAAGTCTTTGGGACGGGTCCGAGTTATTCCCCAGGCTCTGCTGGCTCGTGAGCATCCAGCAAGGGAATGTCTGTGTTTTCATTGCTTCCTTTCTCCATCGTGGGGTGGGAGAAGGTGTATGGTTCGCCCTCAGTCTCAGGGCTGCAGCCAGGGGATGGCTCCTCCGTGGTCAGCTTTGCTGTCGGGACCCTGGAGCGTGTCGGGGGTGGGGAGGGTGGGCAGTCCCCTGTGGGGCCCTGGAAGGGCCGGTAGGTGTCCATCTCTGGCTGGACGAAGGAGCCGTTGGAATCCTGCAGCAGATGCCCGTAGACCATGGTGTCATCGATGACCGCGTACACGTGGGAGTCGCTGTCCTTCCGGACTTTCTGCAACTTTTTTGGCTGCATGGGCATCTGGGTATTGATGTAGCCATTGTAGATGCCTACAGC
>PVKZ01009725.1:0-10098 GCA_004027375.1 Macroglossus sobrinus
TGGCGAGCGCGCACGTGGCGAGCGCGCACGTGGCGAGCGCGCACGTGGCGAGCGCGCACGTGGCGAGCGCGCACGTGGCGAGCGCGCACGTGGCGAGCGCGCACGTGGCGAGCGCGCACGTGGCGAGCGCGCACGTGGCGAGCGCGCACGTGGCGAGCGCGCACGTGGCGAGCGCGCACGTGGCGAGCGCGCACGTGGCCAGGACGCTTTGTCACAGAAGAGTGTGGAAGGAAGGGCCACGTCCACCACGAGGATGACACGACGGCTGTCACTCAGCACAGACGAACGAGACGAAGCTGAGGATCCGGAATGGACCCGAATCGCCTAGGGGGCGCGGACGGTGAAGCTGTGTCCCCAGCACTGGGCAGAGGCAGATCACCCAAAGCAGGCGCTGGGACCACGGGCCAGGCTTTTTTTCCCCCTTTTTTTTTTTTTTAACTGAATCTTTACTTCGTTCTCACAGCAAAATAAATTCCAGATGGAGCTGGAATTTCATCATGAAATATGAAACTAGAAAAGCTCTAGAAAAAAAATGGGAAAAATGGTTTATCATCTTGGAGCGAGGAGGGCTTTTTCAAGCAAACCACAAAACCCTAAAGGATAAGATTAATAATTGTGTTTGTGTTCTTTAAAAAAAAAAAAAAAAAGCCAAAAGACCACAAACTGGGGAGGGGGGAAGGGGGATTGCAACAGATATATCGAGACTAGTTTCGTAACACACGAAACAGCTCTTGCAAATCAGCAATGAAAAAAAAAAAACTAATAGAAACAACTGCAAAAGATACAACCCCCACTCCACTATTGAAAACCAAGTGATATTAATTTGTGACCAGATAAACAGTGTGAACATAAAGGCGGTGAACGCACAACCCCACTCCCGAGTGTCCGAGACTCGCCATGAACCTGCGCTGGCTGCAGGGTGGGTGCCGCCCGAGCCCTCCCTGCTCCACATCTGGGCGTCGCCCAGGCAGCTGGAGGGGGGCGGGAGCCGGAGCATTTGCACCATGGGAATTGGCAGACAACGTGTTGCTTGATTTATCGTTTTGTTTGTCGACAGACTTCTCGAGGACAATACCCGGGTTGGGGGGAGCTCGTGTCCCCGGAACTTGGCTGTGGGACCTCCTGCCCCTGCCGCGGGTCCCACTGCACTGTGGGTGTCGAGTTCCGGGCGTCTGTCCCCCTGCAAACACTCCGTTTCAGGGGTAGGGAACCGATTTCTTGTTCGTGTGGAGCTCGGTGGCAGGTGCTCCGTACCCTGGAGCAGGCGCCGAGGGCCTGCGACGAGGCAGCACGGGCGGCAGCCTTGTTGTTGTTCCTGGGCGAGCCCGTGGGGAGAGGGCCCTCCCGGGGTTACGCCGCATCCTAACCCGAGACCTCGCCTCGGGCCCCAGGATGACGGCAGCCGTCGCCAGGAGCGAGGGACAGGGACGGGGAGCCCGTGGAGCCCGTGGAGCCAGGCAGGCACCCCTGGGCTCTGCCGCCCCACACCCCGCGTCTGCACAGACAGGGACCTCTGTCCGGCCTGCAGGACCGCTGCCAGGTCTGGACTTGGGATCAGCCTGTGGCTCCCAGCCCCTCCCGAAGGCCCCTGGGGTCCTCCCCCAGGGGCCCACGCAGCCCCTGCAGCTCTGGGCCAGGAGGCACCGCAGTGGACTTGACCCCACGTGGGTTTCGGGCAAGGTCAGCACAGGCACCCAGCTCCCACCTGGCACCCTCTCTCTCTCTCTCTCTCTCTCTCTCTGCTGTGGACTGAACCGTGTCCCCTGCCAATCCAGATGCTGACGCCCCAGCCCCCAGTGGGACTCTCTTGGAGGGCGGGGCCTTTAAGATGTGACTAGGGTTAAACAGGCCGTAAGGGCCAGCCCTGACCTGACAGGACTGGCCTTTTCAGAAGGGGGAGAGGAAAGATCTACCCGCCGGGTGAGGCCGCAGCAAGAAGGCGGCCGTCCGCAAGGCAGGGAGAGGCCTCGCCAGGAGCGGAACCTGCCAGCACCTCGACCTTGGCCTTCCAGCCTCCAGAACTCTGCGAGGTGAAGGTCGGCGGCTTTAGGCACCCAGTCTGCGGCGTCCTGCTGGGCAGCAGAGCCGACTAAATCCCTCTCTCTCTCTCTCCACTTGCTCTTGGAAAGCCAGCCACGTGTTCCGAAGACGCCTGGGCTACAGAGAAAGAAAGTCACACACTGGTGTCCCCACCAGTGGCCGCCTGTGCCACTGCGCAGGCTCGTCCAGCAGGGTCCCTCCGGAGACCCCAGCCCAGCCCCTGGCGCAGCAGAGCAGAGCTGGGCTGAGCCCCGATCAAATGCAGATTCCAGCACGACGCACGTGGTGTCCTGGGTGTCCTCTTAACGGCCTCATTGTGGTAGCATTAACACGCCGTGAAGCCCACCCGTTTGGAGGGTAGGACTAAGTCACTTTAGTAACCCCGGGGAGCTGTCCGGCCATCTCCACGATGCCATTTCAGAACATTAGCGACACCCCCACGTTCCCTCGTGCATGTGCACAGTCACCTCCTGCCCTCGCCCTCACCCCCGCCCCCGACGGCCACAGATGCCCCCGTTCCCGGCGTCGCCCACACATGGAATCAGGCCGCCGGGGCCCTGTCCGGAGTGCAGCCCTGTGTCAGAACCCGCTGTGCTCGTGGCGGCCGAGGGGCCCCCCTGGCTCGGCACCCCGCCCTTTGTTCGCACGCTCAGCACCTGGCCGTCGTCGTGAGCGAGCCGGCTGCCAGACAGGCAGGCAGGTGGGCGCCCCTGCGCGCCCCGTGCTGGCAGTTCTGCCGCCGGCCCGGGCAGCGGAGAGGCTGGGGCCTGCGGAAGGTGACACCCCAAGCACAGCGGTTTTAAGGAAAAGAAGGCCTCAGGACGTGGCCCGGCTGTCTCCCCAGAGCACCCCGTCATTCTCTGATCTCACCAGCACCCGTGGAAGGGTGCGGCCCCCACGCCCCGGGGCCCCAGCGGCCCTGTGCCAGCGCGGTCCCCATGGGCGGGCCAGGGAGCGCCAGGCGTGGCATGGCACGTGCCTCCCGTGACTCTCGATGTTAGCATCTCTCCCTCGCTGTTGGCCGCCCGTGTCTCTCGTGCGGTGAGACGTCTCGTCAGATCTTTAGCTGGGTTGACTATGTTCTCGTTACTGATGGGAAGACCTGCCAGGGCTCCGGGCAGGCGTTGTTCGCCGGGAACGGGACGCCCGAAGACTCTGTGCCTCGTCTTTCTTCTCAGTCACGGTGTCCTTTGAAGAGCAAGGTTTTACATCTGGGGGAAAGTTCGGGTTTGGATGGAACTCCCCGGGTCGCATGCAGGGACCCCCCCCCCCGCCCAGCCCGGGGTGAACGAATGTTGGTTCTGGGGGTGTCCACGCGAACTGTCTACGTTTTGATTCTGTGTCCTTTGCCCTGTGCAGTGGAGACGCCTCTGGCGCCACCGTTCTGAGCCACTGCGCGTCAGGACGGTTTGTCCCTGAGCGGCAGGTAACCGAGGCTGAGCGTCGCGTGCACAGCCGGCGCCGTGTCTGCAGAGAGGCAGGCCGTGCCCCGCGGGGCGCCGGAGGCCCAGAGTGACGCCAAGGACACAGGGACGCCGAGGGCTGCAGGCCCAGAGCCCAGAGGCCCGCAGGCGGCTGGGCGGGCGGCCGCCGTCCCTTCCCAGGCACACACCTACCTCTGGACCGAGGGCGCGTGCCACGTTCGCCCGCCTGACACCGCGCCGCGAGCGTTTCGCCGTAAATGTTCCTCTCAGGGGCCGTTTGGTGTCCCGGGTTCTGGGGACACGACCGTCTGCTTGCCCGCGAGTCCGTTGAAGGGTGGCTAGACCAACACCCTACGTGTCATAAAACATCGCTGGTGTCCCACCGAAGTGGTCCGTTAGTTCTTGAAACATTAGTAAGAGCTATGGGAAAGGGAGGTCACGTGGTCGTTATTAACAGAATTTGGTCCTATCCCGAGAGAACCCTGGGGAAGTGCTGTAACCAATCAGAGCTCAGAGCGTGGTAAGTTACAAGGGGACGGTCTAAACAGCAAACGGTGACAGAGAGAGCTGTTGGCGCCGACACGTGCCCCCTCCTCTCCCATGGGGACAGAGCTCTTGACTCAGGGCTGAACCCAGGACCCCCAGAAGGGGGACCCCCCTGCCCAGCCTTGCAGCAGAAGCTGGGCGTGTGCGGCTGGGCGTGTGGAGCCGTGTTTGAGGGCGTGGACAGTGGTGCCGTGGCCGCCTGCGGGGCCGAGAGCGTGATGGCGGGTGACGGTGACTACTCGAGTCCACCTGACTGGCCGCAGGTGCCCAGACAGGGCACACATGATTTCTGGGTGGCCCCAGAGGGGTCAGTGTTGGGGTCAGTGGACTCAGCAAAGGTTTCCCTCCCCCGTGTGGTGGGCCTCACCCAGTCAGTCGAGGCCTGAACAGGACCCAAGGGGGAGGAATTCGCCCCTTTCTGGTCCTTTCTCGCATGGAGTTGGGGCATCACCTCTTCCTCTGCCCTCGGGCTGGGATGTGCACCCTCGGGTGCCCCGGTTGTTGGACCTTCAGACACAGACAGAATTACATCACCAGCTTTCCTGGGTCTCCAGCTTGAAGACAGCAGATCGTGGGGGCTTCCCAGCCCCCACGGGTGCAGCGCCCACCCCTCAAAATAAATGACCTTGAATGCATCTGTCCCGTCGGTCGTTTCTCTGGGGACCTGAGTAGAACCACGGGCTGGGAAACCGACGTGGACGTTCAGCTGGGGGGGGGGGTGACACCGTGGCTGCGCCTGAGACACCGCCCCGCGCCCTCCCGCTCGCGGGGCCTAGCGGCCCCAGTGCCTGCCCCGCCGCCCGTGAGATCGGCCAGCGACGGCCGTGTGAAGCAGTGCAGAGCTGGTGCCCGGGGCAGCACGTCAGCAGCGCTGTCATCGTCACTGTGTTACCACCACGCTTCGCAGGGAGGGGACGCGTCCTGACCAGCACCTCAGCGACATACGACGCGGCCACGACGAAGCCACACGGCGTCACTGCAAGGACCCGAGACGGGAGCACCATGGCCTCGGCTCGAGCCCGCCTGCAAGGAAGTGAAGTTCGAGCCGCCCTCACGCAAAACACCAGCACGAAACCCAGACGGACGGCAGGTGGAGGAGCCCCGCTGGGAGCGAGGGGACTTTCTGAGCACAGAGGCTGAAGGAAGCCGCTGGCTGAGAGCCAGGCTGTGTCTGGGACCCGGAGATGTCAAACGTCCCCACGGCCGGAAGTCCCGTCGGGAGAACATGTGTCAGGGGCCAAGGGCTGACGTCCTGGGCACATAAGGTGTCCAGCAAGTGACCGGGAGGAGGGCGGAGCAGGGGAGGGCCGCCCAAAGGCCAGAGGGGGTGACGGACGTGTGGGGACAGGTGCCCACACGCAGAGGGGCCCATTAGCCCGTCCGACTGGCGGGGACGGGGCACCAGGCCCCCGGAGTCAGTGCTGCATGGGATGTGGGTGCCAGTGCACTGGGGCGCGTCGGCCGCCCCCCTGGGAACCCACTGGGGGATGGAGCGGAGCTGAAGGTCCCACAGCGGCCTTGCCCAGGGTGACCCCAAGGTCTCTGGACACAGCGGGCTCAGCCCACGCCAGGAGGCCACGCCGGCTCGGCTCCTGAGACGACATCAGCTCCGGGTGCTCCCGCAGGCCCCGGGCAGCCCCGGCTCAGCCACCGTGAGAAACGTCAAAACACGGCTGAGCGGGGAACCGTAACACGATCCTCCCTGGTTGACGGGTCGTGTGGGCGCGTGCAGGGCCCCGTGAAGCACGCGTTCACATGTGAGCGGTCACACGTGTGCGACACCGCACGGGGGTCGGGGGGAGGGTTCTGACGGTCCCGGTGCGTTAAGGAATTCTCTGCGGGTGTGGGGGGGGACTCAGTCGACCCAGGTTTCCGTTTTTGCTCCCCCTTTCTCGTCTCCTCTGCAGTGCACACGCATAACGTGTGCAACGAAACGAAGGACAGCAGCGTAGGCTCCCGCGGCGGCCCCGCGGTGACAGGCGGGCTGCCACCGGGGCGGGGGCGCCATCTGGCTGGGTTCTAAAACCAACGAGGGCAAAGGCCCCCACCCCACCCGCACCCCACAGCCAACGGAGGCATCTTGTGGGGGTGCGAGAATCGAGGAGACTCATGTGAATCCACACAGCAGCTCCGCGGGCCCGGCGGGACAGGGGGAGGGGAGTGCCGGAGGCCCACGGAAGCCGTGAGGGCCTGAGACCGTTTTGTTCATCGTCACCGTTTCGGGAACTGGAGGCTGAAACAAGCCCCGCGATTCTCCGCCCCGCCGCGGCCTCGCTCAGGAGAACACCTGGTGCCGGGGGCACTCAGGCTGGAGTCCGCCCCGGGCGTGCTCAGTGCAGGTGAGGCTCGGGTGCGATCCCGGGCAGGAGTGTGCAGGGCAGGCGAGGAGAAGCAGGTGTGACCCCAGGCAGGTGTGCGCAGTGTAGGCGAGGTGCAGGTGTGACCCTGGGCATGCGCAGAGCAGGCGAGGCGCAGGTGTGACTCCCCCCGGGCATGTGCAATGCAGGCAAGGCGCAGGCGGGACCCCGGGCATGCGCAGTGCAGGCGAGGCGCAGGTGTGGCTCCCGGGGGCGGGACCCGAGCAGCCCTCTGCACAGCAGCGGGTCTGGCAGGTGAGACGAGAATTGTCAGTGGACGGTGGGGACAGGCGTGGGTGACATTTCACGCGGCCGAGTGTGGGGGAGGGGAGCCTAGCAACAGGACACGCCGACTGGCTGCGGTGCGCGCCGTGGACCGTCCGCTTGTGGCCGGATGGCGTGCTCCTGCCACGTCGCCGGCAGGGAAGGGTGCTCCCGGCCCGCGGCTCAGTGAAAGTCGGGGCTTCCAGCAGAAAGACGCCCCGGGTTCAGCAGGAACGCACAGAGGAGGCGGCCCCCGCGGCCCGAGAACAAGGGGCACCTCTGTGTCCCACGTGATACTCCTCTGTGCTTCACACAATGGCAGCAGTGTCACAGTAGGCCAGTGCCTGAGTTAGGTGCTGGAAAACAGCGAGCCCCTCACACAGAAGCCAGCGAAGGACGGGCCCGAAGATGTCACAGCAGCGACACCGGTGACAGCCGCGCTGGGGACCGGCGTCAACCTCAGCGCCATTCAGGTTTTCCTTACGGTTCCCTTATTCTTTAAATGTTTTACCCGTAGCAAAAATGACTGTGGCAAGCTGAAAGCAACATGCTGCCTTAAGTCCAAGAAGAAAAGTGGGGCCAGACGGAGGCGCCCCAAACGCCTGGTCTGGTGCCGGGTCAAGTGAGTGGAGGGCGCAGTGTGCAGCAAATAGGGACTGAGCCACACAGCATTTGTCACAAGACAGGGAAGTGGGTCGCAGGCCGCAAGGCCACAGGGGTCTGTCCTGCTGGTGCCGTGTGGCCGAGAGGCTGGCAGTGGGCCGGAGCCACTGGGCAGCCAGCCTGGCATGACTTGGTAACCGCCTGGGTGTGGGGAGGGGGAGGAGAGAAGAGCAGAAACCAGCTCAGGTTGGGAGATTGCCCAGCCCCCAGGAGGAAGAGAAAGTTCCGCTGGGCATGACACAGATCAGAAAGCAACACACACACACACACACACACACACACACACACACACACACACAGAACAGGCGGCGTCTCTGGGATTCAGAACCAGGCCGGGTTCTGTTACACGACAGGGTCACGAGATGCGGACACTTCCCTGGAAACGTCCGGATGCTGCAAATGAGCAAGACTCGCCCTCACGTGACATCTCCCGTCTCACGAAACTAGGAGAAAGAGAAAATCAAACCCCAAGCCAGCAGAAGGAAGGATGTGATTGATTAAAATCGGGGTAGAAGTCAGTGAAATTGAAAGCAGCTCCCAAAGTTGGAAGCCGCCCGGCACCCCATCACCTGGCCGCATCCAGGAGTGGGCCTGACCCCGTGTGATCGACAGAATAGAAAGTCTCTCTGAACAAAACACCTCCAGGGCCTCACTGTTTCCTTCACAATGATCACCGCTTACCCAAGATTCCCAGGTGCAAACCAAGGATCCCATAAACAAGAGCAGACGGCAGACCTTAAGTCCGGAGGTCACCAGGTACTGCCATAGTAGAAGGGACCTTAAAGTGAGAGCGATACGTTCGAGAACGTGAATAAAAAAATAGAGAATTTCACCAGAGAATTGAAACCTAAGGGAGGAGAAGCATGTGGACCTTCCAGAAGCGAAGTGTACAATGACCGAAAAGAACACGTGAATAGATGGTTTGAAAAAGCAGACCCTAGCATGCGGCAGAGAGAGGACGCACGAGCGTTTGTAGAAAAGCCCCAGATGGGAGCGTGGAGGGGAAGGGAGTGAAAATGCAGAGTGCCAGGCGTTCGGGACGCAGCGAGTTCCCGGCGCAGGTGCAGGTGAAGCCCCAGACAGAGACGCGTGGGAGAGGCTGGTGCGGAAGCCACACGTACATGATACTGGCCGAGAATTTTAAAAGACCGATGAAAGACAAAAAGTCACAGATCCGGGAAAGCTCTAGGAATTTCATTAGCACGAAGAAAAGAAAATCACCTAGGAACACCCTGGCAGAACTGCTGAAAATAGAACAATTTAAAAGCATCCAGGAAAAAAGGGTGCAAAGTGCTGTTTCAACGGAAGACAGTGGGACAAGGCCCTGGGAGAGGACGGCGGCCCACCCCCATCCCGATGGGCGGAGGCATCCCCCCCCCAGCCCACCCCAGCAGCTGTGAGACCAGGTTTGTCATGCGAACTCGTTACACAGTGACTGATGATCCATGTGCCAACAGTCGTTGGAACTCAGGAGCGGTGTTGGGCTGCGGGGCTGATTTCACGGGACAGGTCTGGAGGCCTGAGAACTAAGAGATGAACCAGAGGCAAACGTGGGAAGATGTGAGCTTACACGTGGCCGAGTGATTGCTGGTTCCTCCGTTTGGGTCTTGAAACATTTTTATTAAGAAATGACAAAGAAAAGCCACTAGTCGAGGCTTCTCAAGGCAGATGTTCTTCTCCTGCGTCGGCCTCTGGGGTGGTTTTGTGTGTTGTCACGACCAGGCTCCCTCCTCTAACCGCACGGCTGGGCCTCGCCCTGCCGTGCCGGTGGGGACGTGGACCACACACCCAGGAAGGGGGCTCGGCCACACGAATGAGGAGACCAGTGAACACCACTGAAAAATCTGTCTTTTCCTCAAAGATTTGAGGCCCCTACAGTTGCATACTGGGGTTCGTCTCTGGACTCCTGGTTGTATTCCACTTGCCCACTTGTCCGTCTTCGTGCAAATACCGCCTGGTTTTAACGGCCGTGATTTGATAGATTTTGGCTTTAAGGAAGGGCAGTCTTCCTCTCCTTGTGTTCTCTGTTCTTTGAGAATGATCTGGACTAGTCTTGTGGATTATCTCTTCCGGATGACTTTAGGATTAGTTTATCAAGTTATCTGAAAATCTCATTAACGTATGATTGGGATTAATGCTGACTCGTGATTAGATTAGTCCGTGTTTATAACTTTGCTTCCCCGCCGGAACCGGGCGTTTTCCGAGGGAGTTTACGACCCTGTCACCTGCCACAATTTAAGTTTCAGAGGTTTTAAAAAATGTAGTCTTACGCGTGTCTTTTTAGGGTTATTCCCAGGGATGTCATGGGTGTTGGGGTGACTGTGAATAATGGCCTCTGCAAATACTTGAGGGCACGCGTGGGAGGGGGGGGACACAGAAATGTGAGCCACAGGTAACCCCAGGTGGCGGGAGTCCTGGGGAGACAGGCACCATGGCGCGGGGGCGCACGGGGATGTCCGGGCCGGCGAGGCTCAGGGCCCGCTGTCCCGTCTAGCGGCGGGGCTGACCTGTCAGCTCAGAAACACGGAGGGCGGTTCCCGGTTCCCACCCCGACCTGCGTTGCGCCGCCCAGTCACCGAGCTCCGTTTCTCAGACCCCGCCCGGCCCCGCCCACCGCCCTGCCACGCCCCTGAGCCCGCCCACAGACCGGCTGCGGCCCCGGGATGAGCTCACAGCCCAAGCCCCGCCCACCAGCCAGCTCCGCCCCTCGGCCCCGCCACCGCCCCTGAGCCCGCCCATTGACCCGCTCCGGCCCCAGGACGCGCTCACAGCCCAAGCCCCGCCCACCAGCCAGCTCCGCCCCT
>PVKZ01009726.1:0-10098 GCA_004027375.1 Macroglossus sobrinus
TGACCCAGGGCAACAGGCATGGTGTGCTCGTGCACACAGCGGCAGGTGACCGGGCCCTGTGGGCTCCTGCTGGTGAACGGGGACAAGGCGAGTGGCCCCCACCCACGCAGGCTGTCGACACACCTCTAGACAGCACTGCTGACGTATGGGACGCCACCACGGGTCTTCGAGGAAGGACAGAAGATGAAGGACTCGCGTGGTGTTATCACCCCCTGGCTGCAAGCTGCCTCCCTTGTGTTGTGGACCCCTCAGCAACTCGTCCTCCTCTGCCACCAACGGGGGGGGGGGTGGTCACTCGTAACCCAAACCTGTTCCGGCCCCGGCAAAGCCTATAATCCTTGAAAGTGTCATCATTCCAGGGGAAACCCATCTCCTTACCGTGCCTGTATGGCCTTCAACAATCTCCTCATTCATGTTTATTTTTAATACTCTATACATAGTTTAGTATAAATAGGTGTTAAAAATGTGTGATGACAATGAATGAATGAATGAATGAATGAATGAATGAATAAGTGAACAAACAAAAGAAGAACGATGATTTCCAGGCGGAGACAACGGATTATCCTCTGTGACCCTTGATAACCGGAAAAGCGCCCAGGAAATGGAGACTGGAAGAGTCTTTGCGATGGGTGGAAGTGGGGAACGGGCGGGTGAGAGAGGGAGAGGCATACGAAGGCTCGTCACGACGCACACGAGTCCAGAGCATCTCACGGATTCTCTCTCTCTCCCGGAGCGAGGCGACCCCGGTCCAGGTGTGCGATCACAGGCTAGACAGAAGGACATCCCCCCGCCCATGTGCTGCGGGGCAACGTCTGTTCCCCTCTGCAGGGCCCAGCCACTCGTTACCCCTCCGTCCACCCCCAGACACCGCCTGGAGCTGAGGGGAGCTGCTCTGACCAAGGCCGAGGCTTGTACGCGCAAGCCTGCCCACCTCCCGCGGCCGCCCCTGCAGGGGTGCAGAGGCTTGGCTTCCTCGCCTCCACTGGGCAGACTGCAGAAGGCCCTTTCGCTCCACAGCTCCCGGCGGGACTGGCCAGGCTCTCCACTCCGATCACCCTGAGACTCAGCCGTCTCCTCCGCTCGGTTCTGCTTTCCTCACCGCTCACCGGTGGTGTTCCGGCAAGCGCTCGCAAAAAAATCCTTTTGCGAAAACAATACATAGCAAGCAGTATTTCAGAGGGGCCTGGATGGATTAGAAAAGCATGAACGTGGGAACTGAGCGCTGAAGCTGTTGTCGACGGTCTGAGAAGAATGCATCTCAGAGAAGAAATTAAATGATCCGAGCTAGGCTCTCAAGGCTCCCAGCATGCTCTGCTTCCCACTGTATTCCCCTCGGCCGTGTAGGGCATGAGGTGCCCACAGCTGGGTGAGGGCCTCTGACGCTGCTTCTCTACTGTTGCGCTGGTCCAGACGGGGTGAGGCAGGGGGCGGGGTAGATGGTCTCCAGTAGCTGCCATAACAAACCACGAAAACTAGGCAATTTTTAAAACAACATAGACTTAGAGTCTCATAGTTCTGGAGGCTAGAAGTTCAACATTGAGGTGTTGGCCGTGCGACGTTCTCTCTGAAATCTTCGGAGAAGAATCTGCCTCACGCCTCGCTGGTATTACCAGGAATCCTTGGCTTATGGATGTGTCACTCCAGCCTCATTCTTTGTCATCACCTGGTCGTCTCCATGTGGCTGCCTCTGCCTCTGTGTCTCCTCCTCTCTTATGCGAGACGCCAGTCATAGGGTGTTGCAGGCCCATCCTACTCAAGTTATGACATCGTCTTAGTTACATCTATCTTCACGGATCCTTTTTTTTTTCCAAAATAAAGCCCTCTTCCAAGGTTCTGGGAAGGACGTGGCTTTTGGGGACCCCACGCAACCTGGCACACTGGGTTGGCAAGAAGGCACAGAATATATAGGCCCAAGAACCACAAATAGGTTTCTATTCCTGTCTGCATAGTGCCGCGCTGTTGGAGCCCCCAAACAAATTAGAACAGGTCTTGTTTCCTCTCTGCCTCGTGATCAAGAAAATGAGAAGCTTTAGATTTCCTTAGCACACCTGTGCTTTTATTCAATTGACTTTGTATTTTAAAAACCATCTCCTTTCCCAGGGAGACTTAAAAGATGTTTTTGTTTCTGTTTCGTGTGTTTGTCTCCAGCTCCTGGGACACCCCAAGGTTAAGATTCCTTAAATTGCCTGTAGGACGAACGAGTCTAGGAACAGATATAATTATATACAAAATTATTTGCCTGTGTGCACTTTTTCCTTGGGAGAGTGTTTATAGTTTTTAACATAGTCCTAAAAAGATGGAAGACACCCCCCACTACCCCCAAGAAGAAGAAGAACAACAAAAAACATATTACAAGCTCGCGCCTTGGTTAATGGAATCCCAGCTCTCCAGAGGGCCCTTCACAGCTTTCTCCTCTCTGCTCCTCCATCAGGTTTGGAAGGGCCTGGCTTGACTTTGTGAAATCAGAGTCTGTGAATTGCTGACTACTCCCTCCTACTCTCAATTAGCACAAGAACGATGGCGCGTCTCATCGAGTGTGCATTGTAGTGACTTCCGTCTGAATCTTCTGTGATTACCCATGACACTAATCTTCTAGGGCTGCCGCTTCTCACGGGTAGTTGTTTAGACCAAAGTAGAGTCAGCCTCGCCTGAGAGTCCTTAGAAATGCAGATCCCCAGGCCCCACCTAGGGCACCGGAATCTGAATTTTGACAAGGTCCCCAGGTCACGCTTGATTCCAGGAGACCTGAGGCGCACTGGATTAGAACACTCTTGGTCTGCTGGGGGGTGAGAAAGGATTAGGGGTGAAGAGAGGGAACCTGGGGAGCTATGACTCTTTTGTTAGAGCAAATACCTTGTCCTCAGAATTCCTGTGAGTTAGAATGAGATGGTGTCCATCAACGCGATTTAAAACTTGAAAGGAATCCCCCAAAATGTTTCATTGATCTGTGCCAATGTGTGTTTGCTGAATGAGTTCGTCATTGTTGCTTTTCCCCCAACTCATATTCCCCTCTCCACGGCTTAAAACACAGGATGCTTCTCCAAATGCCCACTTTGTCATTGAAATGCCACTTGATGCCTTTGTAGATACAAATATGAACTCCAAGTACTAACCTATCATTTTATCATGATCCACTATTTGAACCATTTAGGTCAATTCTCTTTCCTTTCTTGTTAACTGTTTCAACAAGTGTTGCCTTGCTGTTCTCATTCTCTCTCTCTCTCTCTCTCTCTCTCTCTCTTTCTCTTTCTCTTTCTCTCTCATCTCTTTTTAAATTTTGAACCACTTTTTGTTTGATCTCAAAGCACATTACGAGCCACCTATTAATCCACTTCAGGCTTAATGAGGTCCTGAAATCTTGTCCTCATTCTCTAGCCCTCAATTCCATAATGTCTGTCAGGACTGAGATAGCATATTAAAAGGGATTAAATAAAAATCAAGAGGCAGAGATGCTAATCAGGTTGCCAGCGGGGGGCCTTTCCTGGGATAACTAAAGCTCGGGGAGCTGTGAATTTTTAATGCCCATCCTAGAAAATGTTTTGTTGTCTCAAAAATAAGGACAGAATCTGGCACTGGGGAGAATCCAGTGAGCCTCAAATGGCCTCTGATTCTTTAAAACTAATTTGGTTTCCAAGGACCCAGAAGAAGAAGAAGGAAGCGATGCCTTATCTCTGTAAATCTTACTCTCTTCATGCGATCCATGTAAATGCAATAGGACATAAAGGAACAGACATGAAACCAAGGAAGGAAAGGGTTGATTGAATCTGGAGTTTTCGTGAGCCTGCACCATGGGGGAAAGGACTGGCAGACCGAAGAGGGGTTTCTTTGGCTCTTGGTGCCTGACGGAGCTCCTTGAAGTAGCTTCTCTTTACGAACGTGCTGCCGTAGGGCATTCTCTTCTGGGGGGAATGGAGTGGACACCAGATCACAGTTCCCTCCTTGACTGTGAGGGGGAGGTGACAGTTCCCTTCCTCTAGCCATTGTTTGCGTATTCTCTGCTATTGCCTCATTCCAGTGAGGCAGCCGGCCTCAAAGATTTCTATGTTAAAAATGAAGCAGTAGCTCTCTTTATATGCCTCAGTTCCCTGAACGTAAAGGCAAAGAGAATATTTTAGAATGCTGTGTTGTTAGAAGGTAGACATCAGATATTTCCATGGGTGTTTTTAACTGTTTTATTAATGAGTTAACACATGTGTTAGGGATCCACTTGGGTTGAAGCTGAGAGTTTGCGAATGGGGATGCAGAGTGAAAACTAAAAACACCAAGTGAAGTCCAGGTATGTGGCCAATTCCTCTTCGTTCTTTCATTCATCATTCAGTAAACATGTTTTAAACATCTAGACAACATGTTAGGTGCCAAGAATATGACAGAGAGTGGAACTGACAGCTTCCTCCTCTCCCAGAGTTTATAGTTCAGCCAGAAAAGCAGTTAATTAAGCGACAGCAGCAGAAAGTCATGGAAACAACTGGACTCTAGCAGAGAACACAGATGGAGACAAGTGAGGCTTTCATCAAAGACTGGTCGACTCGAACGTGAGTCATCCATGTGTCAATTTTTTGTGTGAAACCAGAAAAGGTAACTCATCCGGTAAAGTGGAAGGCAGTTATTTCAGCATACGGTAGGGTTAGGGAGTTCTTGAGTTCTCTTTCATCCTACTTTCCTTTCATAATAGTTCCGTCTCTTTCATGTTTCTGCGTTTCACTCTGGAATTCCTCGCTGGGGGTGCACGTCATGCAGATTTCGAGGGCGCTGGCTGGAGTTCTCACGTACGACATCCTAGCCCTCCTTTCAGCATACGCTCTCCTTAGGCAGACCCTGGGAGGCCCTGCAGCTGTTTGCATGGAGCTCGTAGTAACTACACCTCCCCGGAGGCAAGCGTAGCATCAGAAAGATCAGAAGCATTTCAGAATCCTTCTTAGACTGATAATAACTAGTGACATGTAAATAAAGGTAATCTTGATTATTTTATAAAATGAATTTCTGGCTATATCCCTCCAAATATTTCTGAAAACAATGAAATTCACAATGAGATAAACATCCTTTCTCTTTTTTGCATAGTAGTTTGCACTTCAAAAATGTTTTAATGAACTTTATTATCTCCAGGGGTTCAGAAAACCACCATCCACCCAGTGTGGGGGAAAGGATGAAAGTGAGTGATGAGGAAAGTGAGCCAGTGATCAAATAAAAAACAGTGCAAAGCATCGTCAGAGCAGTAGGGTGGGCCCACTTCCGCCATGTGCAGGACAGTGTCCCGGGGAAGACGTTCAGGAGAAGACAGGAGGGACTTCCCTGCCTGTCGCACATGGCCTCACTTCCTGTTTCCCATTGGTCAAAGCATGTCCCCAGAGAGTGAAACTCACACGTCCATGTGGCACCATCCGGCTCCTTCTGTAGACACTCATCCAAGTCCGGAAATGGTGGGAGAAGCCGGAAACTCAGGGTGCAAGGTGGGCTGGCCTGACTCTCTAGCATCAGCAATGAAGGACATCCTCCTACAGATGCAACTGGTCAGCCCCAGGGGGTGGAGCTGCACGGGCCCTTGCAGACCTGGTGACTCCTAAGACAAGGCTTGTCATGGGCAGTCAAGAGCTGATGTCACCAAGGGAATCATTTAATATTCTAGATTCCAAACGTTATAGCGCAGATTAACGATATTCAACAACAAAAAAAATTGTGACTTTTGGTCCTAAAGGTCCACTGATAGAAGTGTCCAAGATGCATGTATGAGGACGTCATTGCTTGTTACCGGTGAAAAATTGACACCACCCTTACGTCCCAGCAGCAGCAGGGGAGCGGTGAGGTCAGTTGTCCATTTGAACAATGGATGACTCCAAAGGAAGGACGGACTCATGGGCTTCAGTCTTTCTGTACACTAGTTCCATCGTTTATTGATGGCATTTTGGGTAAATTATTGTTTTTAACCTATAGTGTCATCCTCAGGAAAAAATGGGGACAATGATTGTATCTTTCTCAGCATATTGATATAGAACGCATTTAGTAGAGCATCTGACACAAAATACAAAATTACCCTCCATCATCACCGTCATCATCACCCTACTTGTTGTCTCCCTTCACTATTGTTTGACTCAACTGACTAACATGCAAACCAAGATGGAGAAGATTCAGGTGGCATTCCAAATGCTTGACGACTTGTCAGGGGCAGGATTAGAATCTTAGCTTTGTTCTAATGAGAATTAGACCACACTGGATCCTGCGTTTCTCAATAACACCGCATTGCCCCATGTCGAAATTATCAGGTGTCGCAAAGCTGGGACTGGCAGTAATTGGGTTAGTGGCAAAATTTGTGTCTAACAAGGTCTTAGGGAAATGGAATCCTGGGCAATGTGTCAAAGGAGGAACTTAATATGGACAATGGGGAAGCCCTGTGTTTGGTTAAAACAAAAAGGAATGCAGGTACATGGAGATTTGTAAAATATATTTAAAGATTTTTCTTGCTGGTCATGTACGATAATTACAATGTGAAGCGTGACTGTTCAAAATGTGAGTGCGATATTAGAAAACGTTAAAATGACCATAAAGCTCGGGGTGAGGAAGCTGATTTGCTTTCTCCAACTCGGTCTAATTGCACTGAGGAATACGTGTCCCATTTAGTAATACAGCACAATTTGGGGACATTGAAGGGGAACTTGGGGTCGAAATACGCAATGGCTAAGACAGAGTTTATTTTCTAAGAAAGACAGAGTTTATTTTCAAAGATAATAGGTGTCCATCACTAGGGTTTAAGGAGATGATAAGGAGAGCTGTAACGAGATCACATCTGTCTTTTAACAGCGGTGATGGGACTGAGGACAGGGGTGTCAGTCAGAAGGCCCCACAAGAGTGCATAGTTGGAAGCAAACAGGACAGACAGGTTCAGAGGCATCCATTCAGGAGGTGGGAGTGACCAGAGCTGGTGACGGGCCGTAGGCGGTACTGAGGGGCGAAGAAGTGAGACAAGGCAAGGTGACTCCCAGGTTTCTGACCCATAGGTAACAGACCTCCACATGGTACTTAACACAGCCTCTTACAGAATGTGCATTTTGGGGAGGTCCATGGGGAATAATACCCAGGTGAGAACAGAGAGGCTCATTTATTCAGAGCTCACAGTAGTGGGGGCATCAGCCGCCCCACCCCCCTTGTATTCGGCAGAGACTCGGAGGAGGGCAGGCAACTGGAGAGCTTCCCTAGGGGAGAAGGGGAAGGCCTCACATTGGAGGTTCGGGTGTGGGGAAGGAGGGTCAGCGGAAGTGGGGTGACTCTTCATGGTGCATTCGACGTCCTCTGGTTGGTCCTGCGTTGGGCGGGTGAGAGGCGGTCGTCGTTGACCCTGTCCTGGGCGTTCTGACCCGTTGCCACAGGGGCTGCGGTTGGCCTCACCGGGCTTCTCATGCAGATTGGAGTTTTATCGTTAGGTCTTACCTGGCCATTGCATCATTTCCAGTCTCCGGAGCCTCTGTTCGTTCTGTTGTCATGCTGGTGAGAAATTGACGAGTTGGAGAAGGCTGGGATTCCAGACCTGCACTTCTCAGGGCTCATTACTGTGGTCAAGTGTATGGTGACTTGAGCTTTTAGCTGTATCATCATGGTGATCGTCTAATGAGAGTACATCTGTGCAGAAGCATTTAAAACTCTGGATAGGAAGCAATGGACCAATTTTACTATCACCATGAGAACAACAACAATTAATAGTTCCTGTAAGATGCTTGGACCCATGAACCCCCAGCTGCCAAGAATGCAAATCCCAGAAGGATCAGCCTGGTGGATCCAAGTAGCCTGAATGCAAACAATAGCCCACTCTACCTTGCTTGTTTGACCCGAGTACAAAACAAGTATTAGCGATGACACAGATGCCATCACGACTAGCTCACCAGAGACACAGAACATTACCACCATCCGTGTCAACCAGTGACACGATTCATATTTTCTTTAGGGCAGAGGTTGTGTCCTTAGTGACTGCTGCCAGAGTTTGTGACTAAGTTTTTTACAGTTTTTATCTCCATGTGTGGGCCTCACTCAGACTGTTCTCATAAACAAAGCATCAATTTAAAACACGGGCATATCTATTTGAAGAGCATTATATTGAGATGACTTAGAGATGTCAGTGGTATTGAAATATAAAAATTCAACTTGGATTTTGTTGCTCATTAGGCGGTAAAACTATGGCCCGTTGTTGAATGTCAATGCAAGGATGAATTGGGTACTAACGAGAACTATGCAAATGGAGTGGGCTGCCTCGAGAATGTAGTCAGCTCATAGCTGTTGAATGCTCTCAAGCAGCGAGCAGTTAGCCACTGCAGGGGTATCTTCGGGACAGTGTATAATAATCTAGCTTCGTATGGGAGCTTGGAACAGACTAACGTCTCTTTCAGTGCTAAGATCTATGACTTGGAATGATGCTTGAGAGGTACTGATTCATGACTAACTGATGTAAGAACAAGGAAAATGACTTTTTTTTTTTTACAGTAATCATATAAAGGTAATAGAGATTGGTGTAACACTGAGCTGACTTTTTGCTTAGTTTCTGAGCTGGAGTTATGAAGGGAGACATCCTAGCTGTATGTTGTTTTATCTGCCATACAGAGCATTTTATAGTAACGTGTTCTTCTGCTGAAAATTTGGTGCATTGTATTTTTAAAGACTATGTGAATTCTGCAACTGAAGATTCATGCTTGTTGTCCTGGTCTCAAACTCCTGGTCTAAATGACACTGTGTTGTCTCTTTATTTTTACGTTTGGAATCTACTTACAGTATGCATTCATCTAAGGACCTCAAATCCTTTGTGACATAAGGTGGGCCGTAGATGAATGAATGGATAACTGGACGCATGTACAATAACTTGGCAAACTGGTGTTCGTTTTGGTAGGCGCCACTAAATTGCAAAGTCATTATGTTCCACGATGGTCTAGCAAGTTATCAATCTATCGTTACCAGCAATTTCCTCCATGATCCAACATCCAAGCATCTTTTTTTTTTTTTTCTCCAGATAGGGACCCATTTTAAGAACCATCAGCCCTAATCCAATCCTCATTCGGAATAATGCTGATAAATGATGGAATCCAATCTGTTATTAGCACATCACTTCACGGCATCCTAGGGTTTGTCCTGCAGATCGTTATTAGGGTTCAGTGGAGGCCAGACCCATAGGAGGAGGTGCTTCTCATGATGCATGTCACGGGTCGAAAGGAAACCTTTGAAAACTATCAGCCGAAGAATAGAGAAGCCATTTAAAATGGCTGGGCTCTGGGTCCCTGAATGATGGTGGCCTTGACCTACCGTGCTGGTTGGATTTAACTTTGACCTGTTTCTACAGCAGTCATCACTGTTTGCTTCTGTGCAGTTATTCCTGACCTGGGTGTATCTAGGATGCCATGTTCAGTCCTAGGCCATGTCCTGGGGAGGGACACCACACACTGAACTGGGTTCAGAGGAAGTCACCAAACCGGTGAGGGGTTTGGGACGCATGCCCCATATCACTGCCAGAACTGTGACTACGTCACCTGGGCAGGTGGTCGCTCTAACCTGCCTTGATTAATGTGCTCAAATATCAGACGTCGGATTTGTCTCCTGTCTCCTGAACTTTGTATGTGAGTGAGGTCTTCTAGAACGACAAGTACACCCATGTCACCCATGCATGTGGCATCTGTTCATCATGCCCAAGTGTCCTTCACGGAGTGTGCAAACGATTCCAAAAGACCTCGCGAAAGGTCTGTGTGCTATATGGCAGCCTATCTGTCACAACCCCTCTGCACACACGTCCCAGACTGTGTCTGGGGAACGTCACCGCCTGGCTGTACAGGGGTGTATGAACGTCACTCAGTCTGACTTTTGTTTTCCTTGCTGAGGGCACACTAGCCTGGGGTAGACTGGGAGAGACGCCTGCACCCTGCGTGCTGGCCCCATGTGTAGGAAGCTGGAGCAAAAGGGTGGGGAACACTGTTTCCTCTACTTTTGTCTTCACCCCCAAAGCAACTCCTGACCCTCCCGTTAGCGCTAAGCAGTGTCATAATGAAAGCAGGTAAGAGAGAGACAATGGTGGGGGGCTGACTTGCTCTTGGGGTGGCATGGTTCCCAGGAAGCTGACGTTCTGGACACCCCTGC
>PVKZ01009727.1:0-10095 GCA_004027375.1 Macroglossus sobrinus
GAGCACCGCCACTCTGTATGTGAAATCTCTCATCTCGGGCTCCCTCCTGTCGTTTCCGTCCTCCCAAGTGGCTCGGGCACCCTTTCTCAGTGATGTAGCACTCCGGATTACGGCCTGCCGGGCCACCTGATGGCCGACCGGACATAGGACGTTCCATATTCAAGGCTGATCACTTTCAGCCGGAAGCTTCCGCCCACAGGACAGTATGAAGCCAACGACGGCCATTTCCCACGCGTGCCGCATGTGACAAAGTTTGAGACGTCCTAGTCCTAGCCATTCGTGGCCCTCTGACGAGCCACAGACATTGAGAGGTCACATCTATCAACGTTCCTGAAATACCCCCCCCTGGAATTTTGATCGGAGTTGCACAGAATTTATTACTCATCGGAGAACTGAAGTCACGACACCCGAGTTCTATTTGCATTTGAAAAACGCATCGGAAGTGTAAACATGTCTGTGTGTTCGTCACAGACTCCGTCCCAGGTGTCACAGCCCACGCACGTAAGCAGCGAAGTCCCACCTGGAGCCGTTCATGCCTGTGGAAAGGACAGGACAGCGTCCCACAGTGCCGAGGGTAGAATGTCGTGCTTCTCCTAAAAAATACACAGACTCTTGTGACACACGGAGAGCCCAGAGGGAGAAGACGCCACACCCCACGTGTCAGATCAGACACGTCATCCCTGACGTCATCCTACCCTCATCGCCGTTAACGACGCTCGTAGACGCTGTCGCGAAAGTCCGGGCTATCGTCTCCCCGTAAAAGGCGATGGAGTCACACTCGCTGTTCTTAAGACGACAGCTTCCCGTTCAGAAAGACGTACTGTGGTTTATATACTGAACAGTCCTGTATATAAAATAAAACCTGCCCTATTAGGAATTAAAAAGACACATGCTGAGTCCCGAGGGAAATCAGGGACGGAGAAGAGCATTCGCTGAAATTCCGAATAAGGACGTCTTCTCGGTGGTTTATCTCATTGACTCCATGGTTGAAAGAAAGCAGGATGGAGCTGGGCGCTCGGCCGCTCTGCTGAGCTGGTGAGCGGCAGCCGCCGGCTCTCACGTAGTCAGCGATGTCGGCCGCCCTGCCACGCGTGGCATTTGGCATTAGCGGGATGGGGTCAAGGAAGTGGATTTGGGGGATCAGGAAGACCCAGTGCGTGGAGTCCTTGCTTCGGGACCCCTACACCGAGCGGACGGCTGGCCGGACTCTTTGAAACGTGCTTCTGTGTATTGGGGGCGGGGCTGGCTGTCAGCGGTATTTCGTAGGCCCGTAGAGAAATGGTGGTTTCTAGGATGATGCCCCAGGAAACAACAACAAAAAAAGAATCGAAGGGAGAAGGTTTCAGAGCGAGGCTCATCTCTTCCCCCCACTGGGAAGCAGCTTTCCTGCGCTAGTTCTTCTCGGCTTGTTGTCCGCCTGCCGTCAGACCCGAGCCTCCTCAGCTTGCTTCACGTCGAGCATGGAATACCTATAGACACTAGCTGAGGTCCTCTGAGGAAGGACCTGATAAAAAGGGGGGGAAGTCATTAATTAATTGTTGAGAGTCAGCAGCTGCACACTTAAGGGTCTAGTTTGATAGGAAGGAAAACAAGGTTAATGCATTGAAATTGTCTGGCATGTTTGACAGCGTATGAAAGTGATGAGGGGGATTCATCTCGCCAGCTTGGAGTTGTCAAGCTTCTCTCTCTCTCTCTCTCTCCTCTCTCTCTCTCCCCTCTCTCTCTCTCTCTCTCCTCTCTCTCTCTCTCTCTCTCTCCCCCTCTCCCCCTCTCTCCCTGTCTTACCACCTAGTTTATATTCCTGTGATTTATAGAGTCCAAAAAAAATTACAACAACAACAACAGACAAAACAAAACTGCAGGGAGAACCATAACCAGACACTTGTGAGACTCTGGGGCTTTCTTGAGATACTCCAAAACCAGTTTCCTGTCGTAGAGAATGTTTGTTTTTTTCCCAAGTCAAGGTCAAATACAGAACGGACCTGCTTCCTGTGCGGTTTGAATTCTCTCCAGGACCTGTTGGTCGCATTGTGTGGCAGTCTTCAATGTTATACTCTGGATTGATCTCACCTGAATGAACAAAAATAATGCTTTTGCAGACACAGAGGAAATCATGGCCGCTGGATTTTGAGGAAAGGTGACTTGTACGGTTCCTCGTTCTGCGTTCCCACCCTGGGATCACTGTGAGTGAGCTTGATGATTTTGGTTTAGCAAAATCTTTACAGGCGGACTTACGTTTTTCGTTCACAGTTGCTTGGCTTCCAAGTTACGTGGCACATGGTTTCGTGGATGGCTCAACCCTGGAATCAACACACGTGTTACGCCACGTTCATTGAAACATAAAAATCCTACGAGCGTCTCAATAGACGCAGAAAAAGCATCTGACGAAATACGTCATCCTTTTATGATGAAAGTGCTCAAGGAATCGGGTATAGAAAGAACGTACCTGAACATAGTAAAGGCCACATGGCCCTGTGCCGTGCGGTCTGGCCCCGAGCGGGGAGAAGGCGTGGACGGTCGCGACGCATCCGGGAACAGAATTCAGCGATGTTTGTGCCTTTCGCTGAGTGTCCCCAAGCGGGGCAGAGCGCTCTGCGTCCTCCCCTTTCCGCCATTCGACACGGCCAAACGCGGGAGCGTCCCCCAATTTCCCTGAGCCCGTGCCGTTTTCCGCCTCGTCACCTGGACGCTGCCTGTCTCCTTCTGAACTTCGGTCACACGACCCGTGTCCCTGGCACGTCATTAAAGTCCCCATGGCCGGAGCTTTGGGAGGAACCCCGGGGACAAACAGGCCCAGCCTGACGTTCTCCTGTGTGAGGTGCAGGGAACCCTCCCTGAGTCATCAGCTGCGGGCTGTGAACTCAGCCGACCGTCAGGCTGGGGACGGGTGTGTGACAGCTGTCCCCGGCTCCCCATTTGCTAATGACGGGTGGGTGTTTAGGTGTGTGTAGCTGAAACCCCCCTGATTCTGTGAACCACGAGGCTCTGTCTGGCCCGCTGTCCAGGATGGGGGATCCAGAGCCAGATTTCTGGGGTTCTCACGTTCTCTTTGCTCCCTTTTGGTCCCAACAGTTCCGTTCGCTCTGTTCACCCTTCGCTGCTCCGCTGTCCTCCAGGTCTCGTGAATATGCAGGTCATGATGGGCCTGCACCTCCTAGGAGCAGGTGGCTGCTGGGGACAGTGGCCGTGGCCCCTTGAGACCGACCAGAGCAGACTCTGGCAGTTGATGTGCAGCGACTGGAAAGAGACAATGCCGTCTGCTCGGGAGTCGTGCCTTAAGGGTCATCATCCAGCGCTGATGAGCGGTTTCAATAAACAGACTCCGGGCCAGGAACACGGAAAGGTTTGCGCTAACGCTTCCTACGCTTAAAAGAAGTGAATTCGCACCAGTTACAAATGGGCTTCTCAGGAGACTCTGAACGGCCTTTCTTCGGCTGTCCGCTCGCTCTAGCAGCCCCATAAATCCTTTTTAAGAGGCATTAAAAAGGGCAGCGACAAGTGTCGTTACCGCCGACCAATTGAGCTCATGTATTCCATCTACATAATCGGATCGTGATTTATATTTCTTCAGCCTGGAGGAAGCAGAGCCATCCCTTATGGCCAGGTTTTCCTTGTCAACATGACGGGAGCAGGGGATCGACTTTCGGTGACGGGTGGTGATCAATCACGGCGGCTCGCGGGGGGAGGCGGCGTATCGCTCCGTGCGGCTGGGTGACTGCTGGGGAAGCCGTGAGTCCATCAAGGCAAGCCCAGGCGGGGCGGTCCCTCCTGCAGGATGTGATGGATGGATTAGCCCAATGCTCTTTCAGAAATCACTTCACATTCTCAGCCGGTGGATGTGCAAATAGAAAAGTTACGAGCGGCCATCAGTGGAAGAATCTGTCAGCTGGCCGAGGAGAGTCCAGCTCACTGAATGTCACCATGAAAGATGAACCCCCAAGGAAAAGCTACTGGACATGTTTAGCTCAACAGTCATCTCGTTAAGTGCAAGGAAGGCCATGATGTTCTTGGTGATTCAGGTGTTTGATGGTCCAGGATAATTACCCAGATTGTGTCATGGGATTTAATTTTTTTAAATTAAAGTTAATATATATATATTAAATTTATATATATATATATTATATATATATATTATATATTATATATATATTAATATATAAATATATATATATATTTCCCCCCAGGGAAAACTCTACCGGCCTCATAGGGACATGCCAAGCAAGCTTCATTTATATTTTTTCATATATTTACCACTTAATTTTCTTGTAATTCATTCTCACCTCTTAGATTTTTTTGGGGAGGGGGATCACTTTCCTTTTTATACGAAATCCATCCTTCACCGTTTGCTGTCGTAGGGGGCCGTTGCAGACAAACTCAGTTTTTCTTCTTGTCCCAAAAGGTCTCCATTTTTTTTCAGGCTCTCAAAGAGCGTTTTTGCTGTGTCTGTGATGCTGGGTGGACAGGTGCTTTGTGGCAGCACCTTGGTAATACCGGTCCAGTCTCTTTGGCTTGAACTGCTCAGAATTCACTTGTCGAACTAAAAATTGTCATTAGTGAAAGAGAGTCTGTCTTTTGCCCACTAGTTCCTTGTACGATTCTCTTCGTTTTGGGTGTTCTGTATCATGTTTCACTATCATGTTTCTAAATGTAAACTCACATTTAGAAACATAATAGTGATACATGATACAGATGTCATGTTTCGAAATGTAAATTGCTTTTTACTTATTATATAATAAAATATTTATTTATTATATAAATAATAAATAATGTTATTTATAATGTTTCTAAATGCAGATTTCTTTTTGTGTATTATATATCTTTTTAAAAAAATTTTTGATTGGGTTCCGTTGGGCTAACTGAGGTTGTGGGTGATCGTCTGCCATCGATGCTGAATATTCTTGTCGTCTTATCCTCCGATATCACCCCTTCCTCGTTCTCCCTTTCATCTTTGCAGCACTCCGGACAGACTTGCCGGAGGCCTAATCCTCCACGTGTCTGGATTTTTCTTTCATGGTTTCATCGTTTTGTCCATGTCGCATTCTGTGTCATCTCTCTGGACCCATCTCCTCCTGCATGTGTTGTCTGCACCTCCCTAATCTGCTGGATTAACCCGGCCCTGGAATTTTCAATGAAATCATTGTCTCTTTAATGGATGAAATGTCTATTTCTTCCTGATTGTCTCGATCGTTTTTATGGGGGTTTGTTGTTGGTGGTGCGTTGTTTCTTGTACCGTTTGAATGTCTTCTTTTAGTTCCTTAAGGGTATTAAGTGTACTGAGCACCAGGATATCTTTAAAGTCTGACTTTTGTCCCGTCTGACGGACCTTGCCGATGGCCCTGGTATATCTTGTATATTTCTTGCACCTTTTGTCTCTCTCCCGATGGGTCAGTAGAAGCAGGACTGGTGCTTCCTCTTTGACTTTTCTGAGGACTAGCCAGGCGAATGAACCCATGGCATCTCTGAATGGTGACCGGCTCGTAGCGAGCTCTTAACCAGTATTACCTGTTGTGAGACTAGTAACAATAATAACGATGATCACTATCGTTTAGTGATTGTTGACAGTAAGTTTGTCTGTCTTTTAAAAAACTTTTTTGAGCACTTTATCTATGAGAGTTCTTTAAAAGCTGGCTTGAAAATGGAATCTTTCAGAAAAGGGTTGTGCTGGCTTCTGCCAGGCACCCGTGAGCAGATAACCCACTTCAATTAATTTTCGGCTTGAGGGGGTTTTGTGGCACTGGGTAGAGAGTCTGCCCTAGGTGTGGTCCCGTCCCCATGGGCTGGGCCACTGTCCCCAGAGGAAACGGTGGCTTCCCACTAAGCTTCGCCCAGCTGGGTTCTTGTTTTCAGCTAATTTTTGGGTTCTGAATATTCTTTACTTTTTCCCGTTCATCAGTACATTTAACTCCTGCTTTTAAAAGAAAACATTTGTAGTTGTCTGCGATGCAACCGTCTGGTTATCTTTCCCAAACTTTTGTGCATAGATGTTTGTTATCATTTTTTGGAGTGTATAAGTCACTTTTTTAAAGGGAAGCTGTGAGTTTCGCCAACAGGACAAAACTGGGTGACCGTCATGTTCAGAGCTGTAATACAGTCATCACCCAGATTCCTGGAGCTTCGGCTTTGAAAGATAATAAATAATTTAAAGCACTTTTTAAATATTACATTAAATTCATGTAGATCTGTAATGAAGTAGAAAGTGAGGTTTTCGTGCATATTTTTAATATAAATCGTGACGCCTCGAGGAACTTTTGCCCTAGAGTATGCTGTGTCCCCTACTCACGGTTATTAGAGGTGCTTTAGGAATGGGGGGCTGGCAATTGTAGTTAGTGCCCCCAGCTGCCCCCCAATACCTAATAAGAATTACACATGGCCTTTTAACTCTAGTCAGTGTGACAACGCTCTCGGTGACGGTCTAGCTAGCAGCTGAGAACATCGCAGAGAGAGAGGGAGGGAGGCCCGAGGCGGTCACAGTGTTTTCTCTGTCCCTTCATCGCCATTTGTCGTTAGTAGCGGGTCGTCATCAGTCCTAATGATGCTGTTCTCTAACTGAACGAGTCGGAAGGTTTTCCCACCCTCCCTTTCCCAGCCCCGTAATGAACACCCGCTTCCTCTGGGGTTCTCACCGCGGGAGTCAGCCACGTGTTCCGTCCCAGGCCGGCTGTCACCAGTGTAGGCGTGGAGGGTTATCTGGTCCCTGTTGCGGCAACTTAGGTCACTGTCGTACCCAAGAGCAGCCACAGGTGACCCCCAAATGAGTGAGCACGGCTGAGTTCCAGTCAAACTTACTGATGGACACTAAAAATGGGATTTCTGGTGATTTTCATATGTCATGAACTATTGTTGTTTTCTTATTTTTCAACCATTCACACATGTAAAAAGCATTCTGCGTTTGTGGGCGCTGGGAAGGATTTGGCCCACGAGCCCCAGTGCACCCGCTTTGTCACAAGCATCCCGTGTGTCCCTCTAACCTTGGGGTCCGTCCACGACATGGTCATCGACTCACGTTGTTCAGTGGCTTCTCGTTGCCCCCTGTCGGCCGTAATTGGCATCTTCATCACGTTAAGATGTAGTTATGTTTTCGATCAAAATTCCAGCAACCTTCCTGAAAATACCCATGTCTAATCAACTCCCATCGGCTTTGTAAGTCGGCTGGGAAGCGAATCAGTTTTAAGTTGATCGCAGTCCGTACAGCGCAGTGAATACATGAAATCTATCCGATGCGGGTAGCGCTGCGGGCTCATTTCTTTCCAACTCTGCTACGTAGAATCGTGTGTTTTAATCATCGGGCAGCCCTTGGCGATTGGTTGCATTAGCGCCTCCTCCACCCCGTCTCCTTCCCCGAATGCTTTTTCGACAAGAACGTATTGAGGGAAGATGTGTTTGATGATGGCTGGTGCTTGGTTGGTACTCAGGCGTCATCCGGGTCCTCTTGAGTACATCCTGGACGTGTGGACTCCCCCGGGCCGGCCTGGCAAGCCCATCCTCACGGTCACATGACGATGGCTCAGGACGGGTTAGGCAGTTCTGAAACGGGTTTGTTATGGGACCCTGGGGACAAAACTGGCTTGTAAGTGGGAGATTCACCGTGACTGTCCTCGGAACACCCAGCCTGAGCATCTGTGCTTTGTCCTATCTCTTCTTGCCGTGGCCCCCCTGCAAACGGGCCATGTCTGTGGCCCCCGTCTCTCAACGGGAGGAAGATGTCACAGAACAGGATCTCGCGATGGCTGTCCCAGCGCCCCTGGACCCTCAGGGACGTGCAGACGGGACGGCCGAGACGAGAGGGGGATGCAGTCATCTGGATTCTCGGTGTTCTCACGGGATCTCACTATTCCTCCCACTGTGGTTAGACCAGACAGGTGCTGGGCCAGCTCGTTCTGCGACCGTGTTCGTTTAAAAGCTCCGAAGGTCACCTTGAGATGATGGCACCGAAGATAACGTCTCTTCCGTTTTTTTTTTTTTTAATCCACGCAGAAATATTTAAAAAATAGCAAGCCTCGTAACTCGGGGTGGTTACGGAAAGAGATGTTTCTAGATCAATGCCACGTGGGGCTGGTTTTAAATCTCAGCAGTTAATTAATTGTGTCGGGGTTGTCGAGATACGAGGTGAGGTGACAAAAGTCGCCGAGAGCTTGTGATTTTTTTTTTTTGACAAGCCCGTTCCAGGTGGTGGTGGCGGCTAATGTGTGAATAAGGGCCTGTTTCATCATACGCTCCCTTTAAAAAAAAATCTCAGTGTACCCTATCTTCCCCCGTTGGGACGGATAATGGTTGCGAAATGAGCAGGAAATTTCTTTCTTTCCAGTTATCTGGCACGAATTGTTTATTCGCCCCACAGAAATCGATGGATTAATTGCTGCTTCTGAAGCTGACATAACTTTTTTCTTTTTATTAAACAATGTTAAATCTCACCTAATATGGTCTCAGCGATAACAGGAAGAAAACCATAAGTTAATATCTGTTACATTTCATCGCTTAAAAATAATGATCACTAGTAACGTTTCATTGATACAGACATAATTCAGTCTCATGAAATTGATAGTAGAAAATTCAGGAAATTCGTTTGGGCTCTATTTACAGCTGAATTCTTGAAAACGACCTGCCATGTGCCATAGTCCAAATGAGCTTAGTTTATGTAATTAATAAAGCAGGCAGAGTTTCTAGTAGCCACTCAGAATGAATTATCGACAGCTATAGGAGCAGTGTATCCTAAATACAATTTTCCTTGAAATGTTTTGTGATATACTATTATAGCATTTTTGTTTGTTTGGTTGGTTTTAAGAATCAGAGGCCAAAACGTTAGGGACTTTCCTGTTTGACATTTCCTGTTGGGTTACTGAAGATCTTGAGGGAGAGTGATGGAGGGACGGGGAGAGAGGGAGGGAGGGAGAGGGAGGGAGAGAGGGAGGGAGGGAGGGAGAGTAAGTTACCCACTGAGACCCACCTCTCTCTGTCACTGCTGCTATTTGCAAACCAAAGGCAGCTATTCTAGGAGGCTGTGACCCTCAATTTCCCTTCTCTGGGGAGGGAAAGGCACACCTAATTTTTATTCTTTCTGAGAGGTTTTCCTGTCATCACCCACAGACTTACGGTTTCAAATCACGATTCCAGCACTGGGGAATGCTCCATGGAATTAAAATGGCTTTTCTTAGACCTTCTCCTAACCACAAAGATCAAGCCCCCCCATTGCCCAGGTCCCTCCGTGTTCGGAATAGTCATGGAAACGCCTGCTCGTCGTGATCAGGAACTTCACCTGGGCTAGCCCAAGGGTCAAGGTTCAAAGTCACGGCCAGCTGCAGAGGCCGTGAGCGCCCACCCCGCTACGTAGCCTGTGGAGCGATCTTCTTTAAACTCGCCGTGGTTGAATAATGAGTGTAATTAATTCTCACAGCACGGCGAGGGAAGGAACCGTGACTTGGGGTCTTACTAAAAAGATGGATTTTTTTTTATTATTTGAAGACGGATTCAAACCGTAAGAACCGAGTTTATAACTAGAATCTTTTAACCGCATGAGGGGACGAGGGAGGGTATGTGGAATCGTTCATGGATGATGAACTATCCGGGCGGAGTTTCTATAGGGCCTTTCGAAAAGGGAGGAGGCAGAAGGGGGCCAGCAGATGCCGCAATCGGGGGGACTTAGGCTGGAAATAAGGAGATGCTCCTGACGGGAGAAACCGAGGCAGAGGGACACGTGAGATTCGCTTGCCTGAGGTCTCGTTCTGTTTCTGAGCAGGACGTGTGTTCCCCGACTTGGTGTCTCTCCCAGGGCCCCTACTGAGGCCTCTGAAAATGTCTCGTGGTCCCTACGCTCCCTCTCCCTGTCCTTGCAATCAGGACGGGTTCTGGTTTTCACGCCTACACCGGGGTGAACCCTCGGAGGTCCCCACTCTTCACCCGGTTGTTAAATCAACTCTAACCCGGTCAGTGTTTGCCCTTTAATGCTGTAGGGCCTTTAGTTATTCTTCCCTCGCAAGGAAGCAGGGTGAGCATGGCTGGGGCGCCAGCTCCCTTTCGGGGAGCCTAGTTCAGGACACGGCACACGGGGTCGGCTAAGGGGCCTGATGGCCCAGTAGCTGGGCTGCTAGAACGGGACAC
>PVKZ01009728.1:0-10092 GCA_004027375.1 Macroglossus sobrinus
CCTCACCTGGGAGCTGAGGGTGATGCTTGGCTGCGGCTGCAGGAGGTTGGCTTGGCTTTGCTGAGGTAGTTGCGTTAGAAGGTTTTGCGCTTGCAGGAGACCTGGAAAACACGAGCAATGGCCCAAATTGTTCAAGGTAATTGGGGCAGGAAGATACAAAACAATAAACTAGGACTGATCTGTCTCTCGTAGAGCCTGGACCACCTCTCTGGTCAAGTCCTCATTCCGGGAGGAACGGGTGAAAGTGATGAAGTACTCTATGGGAGCCGCTCCCCAGAGGCCTCAGCGTCCTCACCCAGAAGCCCTCAGAGACGGCCGGGGCGCGCGGGCCAGAGCGCGGCGTCTCGCTCACAAGAGGCGCGGGCTGGTCTCTAAGTAAAACGGGTGTTCACACGACAAAAGATTCTGGAATGAATTATCGAGGGGAAAAAGGCTAACCCCAGACACTGAGGACCGGGGGAGAAGCGCGACCGGGACACGTCTGCACTGATGTCACCAGCCAGTCTGAGCACGGCTGGACCTGCTGCCAGTGAAACGGTAGTTACCAGCAACAGGCCAAAAGATGCTTTATGAAAGATGCTTATAAAACGTGCACCATTTCTAACAGAATGGCGTCTCTTTCTCAAACTTTAAAAAACCCAATTATTGTTAGAAGCAAATACTTCCAGCGCCCGGCCCACATGCTTCAATTCAAGTACATTCCCGCAAAAAGTGAGCAAAACGCTAGAAGCGATTTATCCCATCCGTGTTTAGCAGGTTGAAGGGTTGTGGACTTTGGGCCAAACTCCCGGCTCCCCCTGGGCGAGGGGAGGGAGGTGCTGACAGGAGGGGCCGCCCTCCGCACTGCGGTGTGCGTGGCAAGAAGCGCTTCTCTCCACGCGAGTTCTGAGTCCCGAGGTCAGTGAAACGCAGCGGGAACATCGGGGCCAGGGGACCGGCTCACCCTGCTGACCCTGGGGCGGCTGCGAGATGACGAGCTGGGCGGGCTGCAGGCTGGTGGTCGGGTGGACCAGCACGAACTGCTGCAGGCTGAGGCTCTGCTGCTGGAGCTGCTGCAGCTGCTGCAGGTCCTGCAAAACCAGAAGCGGGTCGGGGGCTGCGGGGCCCGGGCGCGGGGGTCCCGGCACGGCGCGCCCACGTCCGTCAGCCCCGCTTCACGCGCTGGGGCCGCCGGCCAGGGCGTGCCCCGGGCGGGCCACAGAGTGGCCGAAGCCACCGGGGACCTCGTCCACGACTCACTGTTTCTGTCAGCATGTGTTGTGTCTTGTACTCATGCCGGGCCAAATGTTCAATCGTTCTTTACGATGGTCACGGAACAAATGGTTATGGTTGCGTTTTAGCATGTAGAGACCAATATGGGTTTTAAAATCGAAGCGAGAAGAGAATGTTGAGTTTTTAAATAGTTGATGGATTTCTCTCAATCCATACTGAGAGTGCTCTGTCTGAATCTGCATGAATGCATTCAAAGATCCATAACGATTCATGAAATTTGGCATCGGCCTAATCCAACTGAGAAATCAATGTAAAAATTTCTAAACGTATCCACGTAAAAATCTGATCCGTATCAACAGCACCTCACACTGGCCTGGCCTAGTGTTTCTCAGTTTCCAATGTGCTTGCTTGTGTGTTATCTTATTAAAATACTATTGACGTAGGGTTTTGCGGCTCAGGCACTGAAAACATTTATTGGGTGACAAAGAAAGTGGCCAGAATAAAAACATGAACTTGATAACGGCTGTACCTAGCAGTCATCAAAGATCGGTCTGACGTCTGATCCTCTCTCTGACAATTAACTGGTTCTTTTCTAAGGTCCAGTCACACGCCACTACCGCTGAAGTCCACACCTGCGTCTCAGGGGCTGGGGGGGTGTGGGGGCAGCTGCCCAGGATGAGACCCGTGTGACCGCTGGTCTCTACCCGACCCTGAGATGAAGGGCTTCGTTTACCGCCCCTCCTGGCTGGCACTGTCTATGCTGCTCACAAAAATGTTTAGCATCTCCGGCTACTTTGCCCTAAAATGTGAAAACTGAAACCAAACAACGTCCTAGCAGTCCTGCACGAAGCTGCTCAGTGCGCCAACACACACCGGTGGCGACACTCACCGCGGGCACACGAGAACACCCGGGCCTGCCGTAATTAGCCAATTAAAATAAATACAGTAATCCTCGGCCTCGAAAATACGCCAGCGAATTAGTTAGGAACTGTCGCTGACTGTAAACCGTCAGCTATTCAAGCGATCACGTGTGTGTTTCCGGCGTCGACTCCAGGCCGGGGGCCCCGAGGCTGGGGGGGGCGGGGGGACGGGGGGGGGTGGGGCGCGGCGCTGCGCGGGGCCCTCACTCACCTGTGCGATCTGGATGGGCTGGGACAGGGGGATCTGCGTCATGGGCGTGGCGGCGGAGGCGGAGATGGTGGCCCCGGCGGCGCTGTGCTGCTGGCTGGCGGAGTGCTGCTGCACCGCGGCGGCCAGCAGCTGCGCCTGCGCCTGCGCCTGCTGCAGCAGCAGCTGTTGCTGGGCCGGCGTCAGCGTGAGCTAAACGAAATCAGGACAGGTCGTCGGAAAGGACGAAGAAGACGGCCCCTCGCGCCAGCTGACTGCTCCGAGGTGGGCGACAGACCTGACCCAGGGGCGTCAGATCTGAGCCACCAGCTCGCACAGCGAGGACGGGGCGAGCCCCCTGGCGGAACACCTGCGGGGCACCGCGGTCCTCGGGCCCGTCCGGGGCCCACGGGCAGGCAGGAAAGCCACGAGCTGGCACGCAAGGCCCCGGGGTGCGTGCTGCCAGGGCGCGAGAAGAGGTGCACGTGCAGCGGAAGCGCAAGGGGCAGTCAGGTGACCGAGGCCGGGGACGCTGGGCCCGCCACTCCCCACCCGCAGGACTCCCGGCCACGTGCCACCTCCGCCGGCATGCCCTCGGACACGGCTGCAGCACGCGAGCCCCACTGTGCCCTTCCAGGTCTGCTCCGCCCCCGACGCATCGGGTCCCCGCGGGAGCGGGCCTAGCGTCCGGGTGTCACAGGGGCCTGCCACGTAACCCGAGGTCCCAGGTGTCTCCTGCTGCTGCGGATGCCTGTCCCCAACGCAAAACTCCGGCGGGAACACGGGGTCCCCGGAGCGGACCTTCACCCCCTCTCACAACGCAGCTCAGCCAGCGCGCTGAAGTGAGAGGAGGCCCCGCCTTCCCGGCGGTGACCCGACCTGATCACCGAGCAGCTGAGGTCCCAGCGCTGTCACTTAGCGGCCCAGCTCCTTCTAAAGGGCCCAGTGCAATCAGTGTCCAGGCACAGAAGAACCAAAATCCAACTATTCAAAAACTCAGTGCCCTTCGATATCTGTTTACACGTATTTTATACAACACGTAAGCATGTCTGTCAATCTCCACTCATGGGATGCTGTAAGTCATTTTGCGATAATTCATAAAAGCACGTTCCGCTGCCAAACCACACGCAAATGAAACGAAGGCTGTAAAAACGCCTGTGGGGCGGTGTGATGTGAACCGAATAACGAAAGCCTCTTCCTCACGACCCCCCGGTCCCCCCCACGCCCAGCCCCAAGGTCATTTCATAGGCAAAGTTTCAGCGCTGGAAAAATACCTCGAATGGCATCTTAGAGCAAAGACGGCTGAGAGGCTAAAAGCTCAATATATTCCCACGGGCCAATGTGTTACCAACAAGAATGAGTCGCATTTGTCGAGTGCCACGTGCCAGCACTGTCCCAGGAGCTGCACGCACGTGATCACTGCTGATGTTTACGGTGACATTTTGCACAGGCATCGACTCTCCACGTAACTGGAGGGACGGTGCAGGACGTTACACGGTAGCTCACAATGTCCCTCTTTTGTGGGCACCCATCGGCTCTGTAACCTCTACTGTGCCGTGACATAACGACCCCGGGGGACAGCGTGAGGGACTCGGCCACAGGGGCCCCCGCCCCACAAGCCAGCGGCAGCGGAGACGGGTGTAACAAGCCTCTGCGTGCCAGGGCCCCTGTGACGCGGACAAGGGGACGGCGTGGGACGGCGGCCGCGTGGGAAGCCCCTGGGGGCTTGGCGGTGCCAGGCACGGCCAGAGACCGGCCGATGGCGGTTCCGACGCAGAGACAGGGAACGACTGCCCTCGGTGGACACTCACCCCGGTGATCTGCCCTCCGGCCAGCATGAGCTGGGTCTGGGGGATGGCCGCCTGCACGGAGGGCTGCTGGGAAGGCTGGCTTGGCTGCTGCGAATCCCCAGATTCTTCATTAGATTTAGACTGAGGCAGGCGTGGGTGTGAAGAGATTTCAAATAGTTGATTAAAAGCAAGGTTCAAATAACTCTATATTTCAAAAATGACTTAAAACGTGAATTTGTTCAGTCACGAATTTCCTGGTTTCCTTATAAATCTTTGCATTTTCCCAATTTTACATAGTATGCTTTTTATATTTTTTGTTCCAAGGACGGCAAAGCTGCATTTATAATTTTTAAGAAGGAAAAAATAATTTGGTCCTCCACAGATAAATGGAATGAGCCCCAAGTTCCCCGCTTCGGAAACGAGGGGCATGGGAGCAGCGCAGACCCCACAGCCCGGCTCGGTGCGCACACCTGGCGGCCAGTCTGACTCACGAGCCAGCTCCGAGCGGCCACCTGACCCCCCGAACTTCCTGCCCAAAGTCTGAAAGACCTGTCAGCTCAGCCTCTCTCGCCGGGGACACGCGGATCGGAGGGGACACGCTGCAGTCAGGAGGGACAGCGCGCGCTCCTGGAGGGGGCGCGGGGAGGAAATCCTATGGTAATTAGCACGGGCTCTGCAGAGCAGTAAGATTCTGCATAGATTTGCATATTTCCCACCACCTGTTTCGGGGACCGCAGCGAGGCTAATTAGCATACAGGCGCTGATTAATTCTGCCAGGCGGCGAGCGATAATTACAGAGCAGGGCTGTAAACACTGCACTGGAGATGCGGCCTGTTTGCCAACATCTCTCCAAGGGACGCGAGTTTGCCATGGCAACCGCGGCAACGTTCCTCCTCCCCTCCCTGGGAGAGGAAGGTCACATTATCTCCTTTTCTCTTCTCTTCCCGTTTCCACGTGCTACCGGGCCCACGTGCCCCCGGGCTCACGGGACGCTCGACCTGAGGTCTCGGTCATGAGCGACCCTGAGGCCCATCACCGAGAGCACTGTCTCCCTGTTCACCGTCAGCCACCTAAACACTCGCGACAGGGAGTGGCCGCCGACTGGCACGGGCGGGGTCACGCACAGCACCGGACCTTGGCGTGATCCGCCGTGCGCTTTGCAGAAGCAGTGCGGCCAGATTTACGTTTCGTTCTGCAAGTCTGACCGTCTGAAGCCCGCAGTCTGTAAAAGCAGGTCTCATGCCCAGCCCAGACCCACACATTTCAGAGCGGTAAGGGACCTGGCAACCCGCTAAGCCCTCCCACTTAAACGCAGAAGGGGACAGGCGCCCAGGACAGGCGCCCAGGACAGGCGGCGACTTGCCACAGGTCACACAGCTGGCTGACATAGGACGGGAGTGCAGACCTAAGACCCGTCCCCGTCAGGGCGTGTCCCCTGGGCTTCTCTAAGGTGAAAATGACCCGGAGCCATTTGGAAACAAGGGCATTTACGAGGTTGTCTGGCTTTGTGTCTGGGTGGAGTTACAGCTGTGTGACTTAGGGACACTTTTCCTGGACTCGCATTTACAACTTCGAAAGCAGACTTTTCTGGTTCACCGTTGGTCGTACACAGCAGTGTAAATAAAGTCATCTTCGTTTATGGCGATGATTATCATTACTTGATTCTTCGTGAGAATTAGTAATAAAAAAAGGTAATATACCTAAGTTATTTCCTACTGTAAAATTACTACATGCTCATTACGGAAAATCAGAACAATATGGGGAAAAGCAACAGAAAAACGGCTTAGCAATCCCGCGCCCCGGCTTACCTGTACATTTAGCGACTGAGCAGCGGCCTGTAAACTTGTCCCAGCGAGCTGGACCTGCGGGAGACCGGGGGAGTCAGTCTGACCCTGCCGGCGTCCAGACCAGCGGAGTCGTCAGCAGGGCTCGGAGCGCCTGGGCGGCGTGCACGCACGGAGCCGCGACACAGACTGCCAGGGGCTGACCTTCCGGGGCCAGCACTGGGCCGACGGCTCACGGTGGCTCCACCTCCCGCCTCCGCCTCCGCCTCCGCCTCCCGCCTCCCGCCTCCCACCGGAGACGCTGCTGGCCCCGTCGTTCTGAGGCCGTTTCCCACACGGAACCAGCATCCCCGGCACGCCCCGTGCGAGCACTCCCGAGGGACCGCTCTGCTCGCGTGCTGGGGTCCGCGGGTGCTACACACGTATGCACCTTCCGCACTGCGTTCCAGAGCACGTAAGAACACGCTGCCTACACTTCTATCGTATCAACTAGCAGATCATCCACTCGTTCTAATCGCAAGGCTTCCACGTGGACGTGTGTGCACACCTCCACACTCAAGTCCCGAAAGCATGTATGGTCCCGGCTGAATGAAGACTCTGTCCTATGTACACCAAACACAAAGCGTGCCGTAACACTGAAGACCCACGTTTCACACATTCGGAGAGTTCCAGCCACGGCTATATTAAAATAAGGCTCATCAGTGACCCGGCAGCCACGGTAATAACAGCTGGCCCGGGCGGGCGTCACCCACGGGCACGCTAAGGGGGCGGGGAAGCCTGGTGCTCACACGTGCTCATCACCCACTCCACAGACACGCACTGATTACGGAGGGCAGAGCCGCGACTGCACTCTGGGGACACCGGAAAGCCAGCGGGCACGGTGGAGGCGCCTGGGGACACGCGTGCTGCGGCCACGACACGCGGGGACGAACACAAGGAGGGCCCGAGAGGGATGGACGGAGCTGAGAGGAACGGCAGCAGCGGGAATAAAAACAGGACACGCGGGGGCACCGCAGTGCGCGCCACAGGGTCCTGACAACTGATGGGACACAGACGAAGGGGACAGTCACGAACTGGTCCAGGGTTCAACTCGGGGAGCCCGGAAAGACGGGAGTGTCGTTACCAGGAAGCTACGAGTTCCGACTTGGACGCGTCGCAAAGCACCGAGATTTCTCGAAGTGAAATTTCAGTGACGGGATGGAGATCAGCACAGAGGTCAGAGCTAAACTTTAGCTGATGGCTACGTCCTCTAGTTACAACCGACAGTGCCCCAGAGACACGCGCAGATGCTGACGACAGGCCGGGGGTCGGCAGCGGGGGAGGGGGTCGACCGTCTGGGGAAAGGCGGCAACCGGGGTGTTGGTGGGGCTCACTGCAGTGCACCCCAATGCCGAGTCCCGACGTGGCAGACTGAAGACGGCACGCCATCGTGCCGACCTAACCTCAAGTTAAAAATAAAAATAAAAAAACCATGGTTCCGTTAGCGGATTAAAACCCTCAAAAATAAAACCCAGACAGAACATCCGGAGATTCACGGGGACGTGTCAGACGCAGTGCCCCAGGGAGGGGCGCTCGGAAAGACAACACGTGAAGACCAAGGCTACGCCGCCAGCCGAAGACAGGACAGAGTCTCAGGCACGAAGGCGTAAAGGAGACAGGGGTGCTAACGCCCTTCTCATCCACGATCAAGCTCACACCCCGAGTTCAGCTGTCACGTCTGTTTAACCTTCCTCGTTCTGGAATGACTCCTCAGCCTATCTCTGCCTCTCATGGAAGTGACATTTCTGAAGAACAGACTATCTTCTAGAAGGCCCCTCGATCTGAGTTTGTCTTTGTGCTCACGACTGGATTCAGTCACGTTTCTGATGGGAGACAACAGAAGATGGAGAGAGCCCCTTGTCCCACTGTCCTGTCACGTCTGACTGAGGTGGTGTTTCAAAGCCGTCCACTGGACAGGGAGCTGCCTTCCTCCGCTTCCTGTCGATGGCCTGTTCCCCGGGAAGCTTCTGCCCACAAACGCCACGACTGAGGTCAAACCACAGAGGCAGGTGAGCACAGGCTGGACCACGCCGCCCGCATCGTGATGCGGCAGCGACCCGAGTGGAGAGCCACATGCAGGTCTCAGGGGACGGCCGCACCGTCACTCCGGGTGACTGCAGGCTACCACCCTCAGAGAGCCACCAGCGGCACGCCCAGTCACCAGCTGTCGCACACACTCCACGCGAAACAAGAAGTGTTCACTTTCACACGGCCGTGGGGTCGAGAGGATACGGTCAGCCGAACCAGCGGATCCCACAGCAGCCACTCAGGACGCAATCTGACGCGGTCAGCACCAGGCTCAGTCAGCGTGACGAGCCCCACCTCCAGAGGGAACCCGCCTCCGGCCCCAGCGCCCACGTCCCCGCCGCCCGGCCACGCTCACGCGGCCCCGGCCGCCCTACCTGGTGCAGGTGTCCGAAGAAGGCCTGGGCCTGGGCGGTGGAGATGGCGCCTCCGACGGGCACGGGCTGCTTGGGGAAGTCCAGACCGTTGGCTTGTGTGCCTAGGGGACGAGCAGAAGGGCGCGGCGGCTGAGACACGAGCCGCCCGAACGAAGCCCGAGGCTTCAGCCGCCCACACCTGCCTGGTGCCGAGTCTGTGCGCGCTTCGCTGAGTGGCTCCAAGGAGAGGGGATTCGAAAGAAAAAAATACGGTAAAATCATTTCGCTTCTGAAGGCAGGGCTGCAGGTCTGGTACGCACACACAGACAGAGCTTAAACCGGCCCCTGTCTGGCCACACCGAGCGGCCGGCGCGGGCCTCAGGGCTCCGAGGGTCCCCTGCCCCGTTCTTCTCGACGTCCATCTGGACACAGGGAAATCACCGACGGCTCTGACGAGCGCCAGACACACTGACTCTCAACTTAAACTTAAACCCTCTAATAAATGCCCTAACGGAAAGGCCACCATGTACGTGACAGAAGAGTTATACAAACTTCCCTCATCCCGAAGGATAGACTGTTCCATGTATCTAGTTAGCAACGGCTCTGCGGTAATTTTAATTTTACAAATGTTATGCCAGTAATTTTTAATCACCCATGCTGTGATGTGACATTGGAACAGGATTAACTTACGCAAAGACACAGCACCCTGATGCCCAGAAGTATTCTCTAAGGTACATGATACACTGTTCCCAAATGACCGCACCCGGCTGTCATTCAGAAATAGCAACAGTAAAGCAGAAAGCCTTTACAGGACCCTGTGGGAGTCATGGAGACACGACGGGGGTTCTGCCCCTCCACGCCCCGCCCCGGGAGCACCCCATCCTCCCGACCTCGCCCCGCTGCGCGCACACGGCACACCGGTGGGCGGGAACCCGGACGCCGTGTGTCTAGAAGGGGACAACGTCTCCCATCGCAGAGCCCGGTCCCTAGCAGATGGATCCCTCTCCACTGAGCTAATTCTAAGGGCAGTGTGTGTACTTCACCTCCTCCAAGTCATGTGATTGTTCTATGGGCATTTCTTCCTGAAGTGTCCCAGAGACAGGAAACGACAGAACTACTCACAGGTGACGACCTGAGATAACGTTAATATTTTCCAACCAGAACAACCCTTCTGAGGCAAGACATGAAACTTTACAGTAACATTTCATCTCAGTGATCTCTTCAGGATCTCGCTGTGCCTAAAGGAAACCATGACACTACTTTAGAAAGAAAAAAAAAAAAACACCTTTTTCTCTGAAGTCAGAATCCTTGTTTCTGTGGCTCTCACACCAAGCATCAGGATGACTCACATCACAAAACAGAATAAAACCGAGTGCAGCAGCTGGTGGAGGACTGCACTTTCCCGAACCCCGGAACTGTCTGGAAAGGGTCCCTGCCCCGTCCTGGGTCGGGGAGGACGCGCTCCGCACGGAGACCCGCGCCCTTCACACGCGCGAGGGCAGGCGCTCGGCCGGGGGGTTGTGCTCTCCGCTCAGGGACCCGGACGGCCTGAGCCTCCACGTCACCTCTGTCCCGGTGCGTCTATCCCGACAACGACCGCTCGGACACAGGGGTGCGGGATTTCTCAGCTGTCCCCGAACCACGAGCTTCTGACCAACAGGGCTGTCCGCCTTGACAGCACAGAGGAAACCGACGGCCCGGCCTTCACAGACCAGTGCTGTGCCCGCACGCCCGCACCCACGGCCGAGCCGCCTCGTGCGCGGAGCTCGGGGGCTGCGC
>PVKZ01009729.1:0-10089 GCA_004027375.1 Macroglossus sobrinus
CAGAGTTAGGAAGTAAAGTGATTAAGAGCACAGGTTTCAGAATCCACTAGTCTGGGCTCTGCATATACTCCCTAAGGGTGTGACTGCAAACAAAGCTAAATCTTTCAGTCTCCTTACTGGTAAACTGGGATTATCCAGGGGAATCACAAAAATACCACCCTCAACAGGCTGTTATGAGGATTGAAGGAGATCCATAAAGAGTTTATCATAGTATTTTTCACTCAAATTATAATCATCATCGTCCAGGCCTAAATTTATTGCATTTCAATGTTTTGGTGGTTGCTTTCTTTATTCTTAATGTTTACAAGTTTCTTCCCTTGAACGTTAGGGGGAGCAAGTGTTTCTTTCCTACCTTCTTTACACTATAACAAAAAAAATATTTCATCTTGACTTAGGAGAATTTAGATATCCTTGAATAACCTGATGATCTGGAAAGATTTTGTCTATACTTATACTCTTAGGAAGTTTCTAAAGGACAGAAATTCAACCTCAAACATTTCAATCTCCACTTCAATGGAGATTTCAATGGAATCCAATTTTGTAGAACTGCACTGTCCAATAGTAGCTGCCAGTAGCCAAATGTGACTATTGAGCTCTTGAAATGTATCTTAGTCTGAATTAAGATGTTCAATAAATGTAAAACAGGAACGGGATTTCTAAGACTTAGTGTGAAAAAATTATGTAAAACATTTTGTTAATAATTTTTCATATTGATTACATGTTGAAAAGATACTTTGGATAAGAGTTTAAAAATACTAAAATTAATTCCACTGAAGTAACTTAAAATTACAGATGTGGCTCAAATTTGTAGGTCTCATTATGTTTCTACTGGACCACACTGTTGTACAGTGAGAAAGACACAATGACACAGGGCAATCAAATAATTCTCTTGAGGATTAGCTATACCTGCAGAATAGCCAACTGACCTACCCTGTCTTCTGTTTGCCAAGTTAAGATCAGTCTGCTAAAAGCAGAATATAAGCTGCAATTGGGCTCACTAAAGGAAGTGCCTCAAGTATACTACAAATATGCCTGTTTTTACATTTTCTTAGGGATGAAGTTTATAATTTTAGTCACAATTTGCCATTTACAGTATTAAGGAAGCCATCTTGAAATCTGATTAGTTTGGAGGGAACCTGAATCATTATGGGGGGAAAAATAAAGCTGTGACATATTTCTATTTGGGAATCTTTGGAGCTGTTTATCCCACTTCAATACCTAATTACAACTGGCCATTCCTCTGTCCTCTGTAAAAAGTCATGCTAGGTGGGATAGGATTATAAAGGATAGCAAGACTCTAAGCCAGACTGGAAAGAATTCTTCTCCCATCCTTGGGGAATGTCTCTCCACCCTCCCTCCCCACCAACAGATAAGATTTTGAGGTTCATGAAACAATAACATAGAAATCATACTTCCTTTCTTTGTCAAGCATTCCCCAGTACTCTTGAACCTAAAGAGGTTAACAGTATTTACTCCTTTCTTTCTGGCAGGCTGTAGTCTATTATATTTTTAAAAACTGGTATAAAATAAAAAAGCAGTGAAGAAAGCATCACAAGTAATCAAAACTGATCTCTGCATCAAAAAAACATATTTATTTAGAACATTAAAAAGTAAACTAATACATCTTTTGAAATAAACCATAATCTCCTACATCATTCTATAAAAGTATGCTGAGTTCCAACACAACCTTTTCACATAAAGCCAGGGGTAATTATGGCACAATGGAAAAAAACAGTTTCAGGAGGAAAAAACAAAGGTTTTATATATCACCCATATATCCACTTTTGCAATCACAATTTTGCCCACTTTACACATTAAAAAAAAAATACTCTGTCCACATAAGCTAGGCTATTCAGACATTTATAAAGCACAATCCCCACAGTTTGGATTTGTTAGGTGGGCAGGAAATCAAAGGAGCTGAAGTAACAATATATCATTTCCTGCTGTGAAGGATATCACATGAAAATTCACTCAACAGCTGCCACCACTGAAATTGAAATGAGGTTTTTTTTTTACAGCTAAATCTCTAGTAAATGGTATCCAATTCAGTTGGCCCAGGTGATTTTCCCTGCAGTTATTCCAAATGAGAATACAATCAATAAAATTCTGTTATAAATTAAATGTAAATTATTTTCCACAAGCATAAAGTATACTCTATTTTGTATTTTAAAAAACTCGCCAAAAAACTACCATCAGACAATATGAAGTGTAATGATATATATTTCTCTACAGCTGGGAGAAATTGTATGATTCCAAGAGGTTCATATATGCAATAAAAATCAGGGTCATATGGGTTTCCATACCAGAAAAAATTATAAACAGCATAATTGCTACTTTACTTTAGATTGGCCTCCTCTTTCTCCATGTGGTTCCTATCTTCCTATTTATTCCCATTTCTAAACTGCAACAATCTAATGAATTGCAAGAGAGCTTCAAGTTGCATCACATATTTCTATCAAAAATATCTGTACCTTACATCTGTCAAGTCATTGAACTGTACCTTTGAAATAAGTGTACTTATAGTATGTAAATTATACCTCAATAAAACTGATTCAAAAAGTAAAATACACATATACGTACTTATAAGATTTATTCAAACTACAGACCTACATAGCTATTTTCAGCATACACATTTAAGCCCCAACAAATACTTCTATTTTCATAAGTAAAATTTTCATGTCCCTTTATATTTTTAGTGCATATTCTAATAGTATAATAACCTCCTATATAGAGGCTGTTTCTGACCCAGGATCGTCAAATAATTATAATAAAGAAAGGTTGGCTAAGAGAGTCGTAATGAAAAATTGAGGGTGGGAAGGAACACAGAACTAAGTTCCAACCTCCAGCAGAATACATTAAATTGATAGCCATCTTCTCATTCTCCCGCAAATAATTTACAAAGTGTAGAATGCTTCTGAGATTGGCCATCACAAGTTTATGGTATTCTAGGATTGCCCTCTAACATTTGTCCTCTAATAACAGTAGAGAACCAAGGACACAATGTTTTTAGGGTTTCGGTGGGGACTGAAGAAGAAGAGAAGTCAAACAAACGAATGGATAAAAACAAATGAACACAATGGTTCATATATACAATGGAATAGTACTCATCCATTAAAAAAATGAAATGCTACTATTTGCAATGACACGGATGGACCTAGCAGTTATTACTCTGAGTAAAATAAGTCAGACAGAGAAAAAAACATACCATATGATTTCACTTAAATGCAGTATCTTTAGGAACAAAAAGAACAAACTAATCACAAATATATTGGACAATTTGGCGATGGACAGAGGGGAGGAGGGTTGGAAGGCTGGGAGAATGGGGTGAAGGGTTAAGGAAGTACAAATTAGTAGTTGAGAGTTGGGCCTGAGGAGCATGACAGAGAAAATGCAGTTAGCATTAATAGGATGGCTAAGTGGAGGACCAGGGGAGGGAGGAAGCATTTGGAGGAGTCGTTTTATGAACATTATCAATGTCAAACCAATGTATTGTATACTTGAAACTAATTTAAATAAATAGATTTATTTTTAAAAATGAACATATAAAAATGATCATTTGAGCCAGTGATGTTGCTTGTTAAAAAATATAGCAAGGTAATATCATAAAGCACTTGCTGAGGTGACTTTAAATTGGGTGATTAGGAGCAGACCTCTCTACAAAATCTAGAGGACACACTGTTATATTCATTTGATGATCATCCCTACCATTCTCCCTTATGTCAGATAAATGCAGCATGTCAAGGACCAAGGTAGCTCAATTAAAAACGAGTTTATTATTCACTTTGTATTATCTTTTATAGAACTACCTTCTAAATACTAGTTACAATTAAGAGGGCATTAAACCTTTGGTGAATCTCAGTCTGTCTCTCCATAGCCCAATTGACCAAATTTTGTTTTGTTTCTCTTTGAGGGGATAAAGGCTCATTGTGTCTGGAATGCCAGGAGGTCTTCTTCTTAACTACACATTTACACTCACAAGATTACCACAGGCCACACATGGCATCAAGTGACTCAGAAAGATCCAGGATGGGAACCAGCACACCAGCTTGGCAGCTTCAATCTTTAGTCTTCCATGGGATGTCCTGCTACGGTCCTGCACAGGTGGACAATTCAGGCACAAGGAGGCACAATTCACACCAGTAAGTGCAGGAGCTGCCCCAGCTTGGGAGCCTCAGGACCCTCAATAGCCACAATTTCTTATAACAGCTCCTGGGCCACCTCAGATCTCGAACTCTAGAATCCATTATCTAAAAACCATTATTGTGATTTTTAAAAAATATATGATTATCTAAATGTATTTCAAATATAATACAGAAGTGCACTGACCAATCAAGTACTCATTAGCTACAACTGGCTACTGAAATTTTAACTTTACTTAATAAAAATTAAATCAAATTAAAAATTCAGTTCTTTGAATGTACTAGTCATATTTCCAGCATTCGATAGCCATATGTAGCTACTGACTATTGGACTGAATGGCACAGGTATAGAACACTTTCATCATCACAGAAAGTTCTATTACAAAACATTCAACAAATTACCTTTTTTTAGCTGCTAATATATCATAGTAACTACCGCAATGCTTTCTCAGGCTATTTCATCATTTTGTATTTTGTTAGCACTTTATGCCTAACACAGTGTAAAAATAACTAATTTTCTTAATTACTTAACTAGAGGACTATCAATGTTTTAAAGAAACCCAATGAGTAAAGAATAGGAAACTTAATAACTGCAGATAATAAAACTACTTGAAAAGCGTAATCACACACTGTGCTTTCCAGGAAGACTGCCAGCATCTACAATCCAAAAATCCCTGAAGAAACTTTAGAGTCAGAGGACTAACAGAAATCTAAAATGTCTAGTTGGGGATAAGCTACAAGAGTACTGTGACATGCGAGTCTTCATTATTTTTTCTGATGCTCTGTGCTCCCACTAAATAATGTACCTCTACTATGCTAACAGTCACCATAATTTATTGTAATTACTTTAGCTAAAATTCTCTATTTTCTGATCAACATTAAGTCCTATAAGAGAAGAAATATGTATCCCTACAACATACATACCATGTCTGTCATGGAGTAGGAGTTCCCTTAATGTGTTAAATAAATGATAAATAAAACAAACTCTTAGATACCACTGTCCCTGGCTGTGCTCCTGTTTCATTCAAGGTCCTTCCCTGATATTTTTACTGATTTCTCTTTTAACTCATCTCTTACTTCTACTGCTGCCCGTCAAAAGTCACTTAAACACTGACTTTCTATGGGTTCCATTTAAGGCCATTCCCCTCTTCTTATCAGTCTATACTCTCTCCCTGAGTGATCTCAACCACTTCCCTGATTTTAAGCAGATCCTATACTGTGATGATTATAGCAAATGTCTTCCTCTGGTATCACCCTCACTCTTAAACTGTGGTCTGTATTCAGCTACTTACTAAACATTCTCCCCATATGCCCCACAGGCATCTCAAGTATGAAATGTCTGAAACTACCAAACTTATAATCTCATTCCCGAGTCCCCTTATCCTCCTTTATCCTCCTTCTTACTTAATGACATCATTTCCCAAGTGAAATGAAAGTTCAGTCCAATCTAAATACCTGCTGTACCACTACTGTGTCAGGGAGTATGGAAGCAAAACAAGGAAGCCAAAGCCCCATTACTTAAGGAAATAATTCAGTGAGGACACAGTTCAATTAACAAAATTAATTTCTTCTGCTTAATTCTTAATAGAAAGATTTACAAATTTTCCAACACATTGAAGTGCCTGTCTCTCAAATGAAATCAAAACTAAATTCTTTGAGAACAGAAATTGTCTTTTTATTTTAATCTCAATTATATAATAGGTTCTCATTTACTGATAAATGGATGGATGCTACTAATGAATAAAAACTCATATTTCCATAAGATATTAAGACAAACTGTTTTTCTGTGCTTTATTTAACTTTTTCTAGAAAACTTGGTTCAATGAAGGAAATTTGAACATATCACTTCTACATTTTCAGAATAATATCGTTAAGCAATATCTTAGATTTTTTTAAGTTGCCAAAGTGTTACACTAACGCTACTTGAGCATCTAAGCCCTCTAAAATTATTTGAGAATTTCTCTGTATTGCTTCTTCAACTTTTACAGATATTTGTATCATCTCCCAAATTAGTTTTATTGATAAATTTAATTAAAGTGGTATTCATTATCCTCTTTGATCATGATAGCACTAAACTAAATTAGACCTAATAATGATTTCTCTCACCCTCCTAATGTCCACCCCTCTAGATAACATTTAAACTACACAGTTCATGCAAATCAATAATGATAATTTTTTCCTAACAAGATTATCATTAGAATTTCTCAAACCAAATAGTATACATTCCTATTTTGACCTAAGCAAAAGGAAGGTAAAAGAGAAACATTACAGTTAGACAGGCAAAAGAGACAATTCAATATGATTGAAAGCCATATCACAAGGTTGCTTTTTACAACAGGAAGTGTCAAACTATGCACATCAGCTGCCACCCTACATACAGATGTATTTGACATGGTAATAAAATGAGAAACCATTTGATTTAATAATAATAAAAAAGCAACATCAGTTGGTGCATATTACATGTAGCACCTAGCCCTGGTTGCCTAGCAACCGGTTACAAGTGAATTCCACAGAGAATGAAAGCCCTAAATAAAAGTACTGTTTCTGCAAGTTTCAAGGACTCAAAGAGACATGTCAGTAGTTAATCTAAATTCTAGTTGACCATTACCATACTGAGGTGTAGGAAGGAGAATCCATCATTATTGCAGAGAACTTGAGGTGCAATTCAGCCCCTTAGATTTATATCTTCTATACCAGTGGTTTTATAGAAAACATTGTGATAATATGATTTATAAATAATAAAATTATGAAAACATATATAAAAAATAATAAAATATCACTGTTATGTTTATTCATTCAAGAAAACACATAATGACTATCTATCATGTGCCAGATACTGTCTCAGCTACTGGAAATACAAGTATGAAAGTCACTTTACAAGCACTAAAACAGCTCATACTATAATGGAGTAATCAAATAAACAAACTACTACAACATCATAAATTCTGTAATACAGAGCTAACCATAGGGTTTAGAGAAAGTAAAGCTAGTGTCAAGGAGAACAGATAAGAGGCTACCATAGCAAGACAGATACTCAGGAGATAAAATCATCAACAGATTAGAAGAGGCAGGCGAGGGGGCTTGGGGAAGTGACTCAAACATAATTCACTAACACAATGCTCTAAGAAATTTAACAACTAGGTATGATATTTATGCTACTCAGTCTTGATGAAATGTTAGCCTGACTTTCCCTACCCCACTCCAAACAAAACATTTATAGAGAGGTTAAAAAGCATCTGTCTGGGAAGGAATTACTGGAAAGAAAAGTAGGAAAGGAAGAAAAAAGGGCCAAAGGAGGGAAGGGAGGAGAAAAATAAAAAATACTAAAAGATGCTGGAAATTGGTACCCATCCAAGTTTTGAACTGAGAAGTAATATCCTAAGTTTTATAAGGATAAAAAGAAACTATAAAGAAAAACACTACAGGTGCTTGGATACATAAAACTTGAAAATGTAGGTATACTAGATAATGTAACAATCAGAAACTTTCAGGAAAAAAAATGTTTGTAACAAATACAATAAAGAGTTACTATCCTTTATATCTAAACTACTTAAGATCAAATAAAATCAGGGAACATCATCAATAAATGGGCAAAGACACATAGTTAATCCGTACCAAAATAAGAATACATAATAAAATGTTTTAAAATCATTCTTTATGATAATAATAAATGAAATACACATGATCCCAAGAGTGGCTCTATGATTAACTATTAAATTCGCAACTGTTTTGGCTGCCCATCCTTTTCAGGGTACATGGTCAACCTCGTACAACATGAAAATATAAGAAGGATAAGGTTTTTGAAAAAATATATATACACTTAATCTTTAAAACGGTTCATACGCTTTGACAAGGTAAATGCACTTCTGAAAATCTATGCTACAGAAATGATAAAAAAAATACAGATATTTACCCATGGCATTTTTTATACTAGTGAAAAGAACTAGAAATAGTCTAAAAGTTCCCCAAAGAGAAATAAATACACTATAGTATATCCATATAAGAAAAAAATCATGTAGTCACTAAAAATTATGTTTTAGAGAGATTCTAATAGAAAAAAGTCTTACAACATTTATTTTAAAATGAAAAAATAGCAAATTACATAAAACTACAATTTCAACAGTTTTAACACATAATAAAAGGAAGTATTCTGAGTAGTAATGAGTTTTCCCTTTTGCTTTTTCTGTATTTTCTAAGTTTTTTTTTAAAGATATATTATTTTTTACTTAGAAAACAAATCCCATCTATTTCTTCTACCCGTCCATAAAATGTGGGGGGATACCAAAGTATGCCTAAGTATTTAAGTAAATAACTCATTCCTCAAGATCTTTCTGTAGCCATTCACCTCTACTCATTTTAACTTAAACTTAACAACTTTAATTGAATCAAAAGAGCTTTCTTTAGTAACCTAAAGTCAAGTATATGTTGTATTAAGAACTTCAACTTAAAGCATCAAATTAAGCAAGAAAAAAAACTTGAAGGTTGTAGTACCTGAAAGGGTTTTAACCACTTTAATATACTTTACCCACTTGAATGAACTTGAATTTATAAGCAAAATGAGGCTATGCTGTCATATTACCTGAGGTGGTTAAGCAGAGGCTGAAGTCTCTCGTCGGACTGCACAGTAGGCAAGGACCTGGCTGTTAACTAAAAGCAGAGAATAGGGTTAATAAAACAGCAAAGGCCAAATACCAAACATGAATACATCTGAATATGCAAAATGGGGATAGGAGAGCAGAAGAAGGAGTATTTAAAATGTAAAGACTTTTTTTTCTTTTTTAAATAAAAGAATTATATAGAAAGTGGATACGTTATGTGATTAAAGCTAACTATATGTTCCGAAGTTTACAGGTTATATCACTGAGTTTACAAGTAAAGAAAGAGGAGGTAAAACAAAGAATACAAACCGAGTTCATGAAAAAGCCTCTAGTTATGAAAATATTATCTTTGTAAGTAAAAACGGAAAAAATCCTAAATTAATAGCAACCAGTCTTGCAGCACTAAAATCTGGGATGATGAAGAACTGGGGAAAGAGACTTTTATAACTAAGCCACTGTGAAATTGGCTACATGTAGAAACACACACACACACACACACACACACACACACACACACAACCATGCATTCCTTCATTTTGGCAACTATGTTACTCTAAAAAATTAAGAATACTTTTTAAACATACAAAAGCAATTTAAAGTATTTAATGTTGAAATATGACACCAAATTGATTGAGGAAAGATAATGTAAGAGCCAAAGACTTATTCTTAAATACTATGCATCAGGTTCACAGTACTATCATGAAAATGTGAGCCTCTGATATATTTTATTGCAATAATAGTAATTATATCGCTACGTATCTATTCTCTTCTCTGTTCTTAAGAAAAAGTCCTTTTGTGCTATAAAAATTTGCCTCCCCTCAAAAAAAAGAAAAAAACTAAAAACATTCATCCAAAGTGATTTCTTCTGGATTCAATTATGTCAAAATAGTTCTTGTATTCTACTAATAAACCATTTGACAATTCACAAAAGAGAATTTCTCTTAAGACAAGCAACAAAATCAAATATATCCTTTGGTTTTATAAAGGGTGTCTATTCTATTTCATACATTAAAATTTTCTAAAAATGAAAAACATTTAATTCATAAAACTATCCCCTTTAAAACATCTAATACAATTATAGTTCTGAAAAAATATTGACCAAAATGCCATATATGAATTCATTTTATTGTCATATCTAATAATGAAGATATATTCCCATTTTGTATGTCAACACAAGTCAACAAAGTTATAGACTAACTTAAAATACAATATTGAGACAATTAGCCTGCTGTAATTTTAGCACAACCAAAAGATTCTCAGTATCCCTAAGAAATCTTGACTCTAGTATTTCATGACATATAAAATGTTACCAAGGTTTTACAAAACAATACACACACATACACACACATACT
>PVKZ01009730.1:0-10035 GCA_004027375.1 Macroglossus sobrinus
GGTGCTTATCCTGCCCCCAACACTGTTTTTGGCAGAAACACTGGATTTTGTGTTTGAGAGAACGCGTCGCCGTGGTGGATACGCTGAGCTCGGTCAGGGACACTGCCTGTGGCTGCCGTGCACGGGTGGGCAGGTGCTGGGCTGGGCCCGTAGGGGGCGCCCGGCTGCAGCCACAGCCCGGGTGGCGGTGGCACTGCACTCGCTCGGCTGCCTGTGGCCCCCGCGACGCGGGCCCCTTAGCCACGGGAGGGCTCTCTCCGTTCCTCAGCGGGAAAGAGGAGACGGCACCTCGGGCACACCGCTGTCACCGTGCCACCGAGTGCCGCGTGGCTGCCGCGTGGCTGCCGCGGACTCTGGCTCCCACTCAGAGCACACGGCCGAGGGCTGAAGGTCAGGGACGTTCTCCAAGGCCCCACAGACACGGTTCCCGTCCTCGGACTCATCGGAGATGGAAGGCTGGCTGTCCCGTGGACGGGGGCGAACGCGCCCGGCCCGGGCCACGGCCGCCCCCCACCACGGCGCTATGCAGCCCGCCTCACCCAGAACCCCACTTTCCTCCTGGAACAGCTTCGACCACGCAGCTGTGTCCACGCGACGCCCACGGCGTGAAGCAGGTGATAACTCAGCAGCCACACGCCTGCAGCTTCCCTGTGGCAACGTGGACACGGCAACAGTCACGGGGCTGAATACCCGGTAAAGTCCAGCTCGTTGTGAAGGCACGGGGTGCGGGGCGTGTCCAGGAGGTGGCCGAGGACGCAGGTGACAGCGGGGGCGTGGACTCTGCACCTGCTGCCTCCTCCCGGAGCGCGCCCCACGGCACAGGTGCGTTTGCTGAGGGCGTCCACGGCATCTCTGTCCTCCCGCTGCTCACTTTGGGGCCAGTGGCCCAGGACGGCCTGGCCCACCTGTCCTGGGGGGCACGGTCGACGCGATGCTCCCCGGCCACAGCGGGATCCCCCGAGCGAACGGCAGCCGTGCGGGGGCCCTGCTCTCCCTTCTTCTCGCCAGAGAGAGCGCTCGGCGTCCAGGAGCTGTCACGCGCGTCTCACGCGCAGTGACAACCGGCGAGGCGAGCGTCGGCGGCTGAGGGCTGGCTCCATCTTCAGAAGGAGGCGCCCACTGCTCCCTGCGGCCCTCAGAGGTTCAGCCGGGGCCCACGGGGGCCCCAGGGGAGGACTGGGGGGGGGAAGGCGGGGGTGGCACGGGGGAGGACCCCAGCCGTTTCTTCCTTCTCCTTTCTATTCAAATCCTGCCTTTCAGCCTCCCCCACACCTAATGGAGTTGGTTACTGGGGCCCGATGAAGTTCCCCGGTTTCTAAATGAGACTCCGCCCCCCTGTGCGTCTCTCTCTTCGCCCCCACTGCCCGCTCTCGCCCCAGGCCTTTTCTCTCCAGCCTCCGCAGCTGCCCGGCCTGCGGTGCTTTCACAAACCCGCCCATGCGCGTGGGACCCCGTGAGCCGGGCTTCTGAACGGTGCAGGCAGATGCAGCAGCGGGGTGCAGGGCCCCCCTTGCAGTCTCCCACAAACGGGGCCGAGGCGCCAGGGCTGCGGCAGCTGTCACTCTCGGGCGGGTGAATTCCTGGGGGCGCGGCCAGGCCCTGAGCCCCCAGAGACAGCCACGCGGGGGGTGGGGCGGGGCAGAGCAGGCTGGGGTCCTCCAAAAGGGAGGAGCTGAGCCAGGCACACCCGCCGCCCGCCCTCGGACAGCGAAACGCTCAGGTGAAAACCGGCTCAGCGGTCCCCGTGTGCTGAGGAGTCCGGAGGCCACCGGGAGGTCAGGGGAACCCTCACACACGCGGAGACACGCGGGGTGCGGGCGCGGAGGGCTCCAGCGGGAGGGGGCCACTCTCCGGAAGCTCGTCCGCAGGGACGTGGACGGCGCAACCCTCACTGGATCCCAGCAAGGCTGTCTGCGGGTGTAGACGGGCTCATTCTAAAAGGCATGTGGAAACGCAGAAGACCTAGAGTAGCTGAAAACAGTCTTGAAAGAGAGTAACGCAGTGGGAGGCGTCGCCGATGTTACAGGGAGGCTCCGGGCATCGGGCAGAGCGGCGCCGCAGACCCACGGAACCGGGCGGAAGCCGAGCCGGGAACAGACCCGTTCAAAGACACCCCACCCGGCTGCGACAGGCAGGAGAGTCACTCACTCCCTGGGGGAAGGGACGGCAACAAATGGTGCTGGGCACGGGACCGCCGGAGGCAGGGGGGGTGATGGCATCCGCTACAAAGCCGCACAGCGGCATGTGCGCGCGCGTGCACACTCACACTCGCACACGTGCACACACTCACTCATGTGCACACACACGTGCACACACTCACTCGCACATGCACTCACACACGTGCACACTCACACTCGCACACGTGCACACACTCACTCGCACATGCACTCACACACGTGCACACACTCGCACATGCACTCACACACGTGCACACTCACACATGTGCACCCACGTGCACACGCACACACACACACATTCACACCACACACGAGTCCGCGTGAGACGGGAACTCTGACTGCGACGAATGTCGGCCTCCTCGTTTCACGCTGTCGTACAGTTTTGTAAGATGTCACCCGAGGGAACTGAGCAGAGGACAGCTCACGGTGCCCCGGGCTCGTTGTTGCTACCTCCTGGGGCCCTGTAACTATGTCAGAACAAAATAAAATTACCTAAGTGAGTTCGAGGTCTATTTGGCAATGCTGAAAGAGCCTTGAAGAATGTTTTAAATTAAAGAAGGTGCTAAATAAATTTTATAGACACGATGATCATCACAACATTTGAACGATTGATTTATAGGAAAGATATTTATGGGAAATAATCTGAGATATTAATGTTGATACTATTAGAGGACTATACGTGATTAATTTTATTTTCTTTTCTAATTTATATATGTGTGTGTGTGTGTATATATATATATATATATATATATAGCAATATAAAAATGACCAAGATGACCCCGGCTTCTGTATAAGAGAACTTTAAACAGTAAAGTCACCTCACTGACTATCTGTGTGGGCTCCCACATGCTACCACGTCCAGCTACACGGAAATGCAGCGGAAAGTTCAGGCAAAACTGAATTAATTAAATAAATAAGATCAAATCATTCGCCGCAGGACACCGAGAAGGCGGAAGCACTGAATGATCCGGATCTCATTTCTGGATGCAAAGAATTAACCTATCACTGCATGGGGAAAAAGGCTCAATGTTTAAAGCTATTAAAATTTTATCCTCCGCACGCGAGACCCATCCTGTAGACCCGCTCAGAACGAACATCCCGTTGGGCGCAGATGGCGCGTGCGCACGCGCACACACACACACACACACACACGTGCGCAGGGGGACCGACACGGGCTCTGCAGCCCGGCGGGCCACCGGGCGCGGGCAGGCTCCCTCCCGGGAGGTGGGCTGTCCCGGGGCGGGTGATACCAATTACTAGAAAATGACAAACAAAGAAACTGGCTTTCAGTGCAAGCAAAGAGGATTGTTACCGGGAATTAGGCAACTGAGTTAAGTGTGATACATTTATTTCTCTTAAGTAACTTTGTAGCTATAAATAAGAAGGGTTTAAATTCCTTTTCTGGAACAGTCATGACTAATAACATGAGTGAAATAACTTGTAGCCACTTCTGTAAGGTGTGTGTTGGAAGAATAATAACCCTCCTGGCTGATGGAAGGTTCCACGTGGGCGGTGTCCCCTGCACGGGGCCACCCAATAAACGTGAGGCCCGGGGCACAGGGGAGGACTCTCTGTCTGTCGACGCCCTGGTCCCAGCTACTTTTCCAGTTTCTGGCTACACGCAGGTCACCCCAGCGGCCCGGGGAGAAGGCTGCCGACCTGGTGACCTCTCCCGGGACGCGTGTGGCCCGTGGCCGGCCCGTGGCCACGTGCACGGCTGCTCGGGACCCTTATAGAGCCCGGACAGGACACCATCGTTCACGAGCTTCAGAATGCAGTCGAAACCGTTTTAGTGGCCGTGCGCAGAAAATCTCTCCCCAGTTTTCCAAAACTGTTGCGACGAGGAAACTTTTAGAAGAAAACCTCATTTTAAGAAGTCAGCAGAATAACTGTCCCCCTTTCCTTTTTAAAACCAGCTTCGCTGACATTTAAAAAGGATTATGAAACATTCTGCTCAGAAAAAAGAATCAGACATGTCCCTAAATTTTCCAACGCTGCCACCAGCCTGTCCCACCCCACCACCCTCGACCCTGGCGGGGCTGCGGGAGCCGGAGAGCAGCCCCAGAGTGACCGTCCCCGGTGGCACCGGCCAGCGGCGACGCCCACGCGCCGCGAGTGTCGGCCAGTGTGAAGCGAACGTCCTTGGCGACCCTCACGGTGCAGCCCGCGGCAGCCCGCGGCCGGTCCCCAGCACGGAGGCTGGGGACCCGGAGGTCACCGCTGGGCCACAGGGGAGCCGGCACCGCTCACGTGTCCCCCCACCCCCGGAGACGGCCCCTCTGCTGACGCCCCTGGTTCCCGGGGTCCGCAGGGCCCTCCATAGGCTGCTTGCCACGGTGTGGGACGCGTGAACCTCGTCCCCGCTGACTCTCCTGTCACCCGGTCCCTCTGTGAGCACGGCTGTCCTGCACGTGGCACCCTCCTGCCGGGCCACGCGCCTGGCACGCAGCGTCACCCAGTGTGTCTGTGCAGAGGGATGTGCACGGGGCGCAGGAGGTTTAGACGCATGTCACCCCCTCACGCCTGGCTCCGAGCAGCCGTCGGCAGGACCACACCCCGTGGGACAGCCAGTCCCACCAACAGCCCAGGACGCGGGCTTGGGGGCTGCCCACGCTCTCGTCGTCATCGTCTGTGTGGCATATAATCCTGACATTCAAAGAAACCACAGAGGTTTTAAAACACCTGTCTCCGCTTGGGAGTTTGCCCAAGTGCTCCGGCCGCCTTCGACCCCAGGTGTCTGCTGCATGTCGGGGTCACCCTTCCCCTGTGACAGACATAAGAGCTGGGGGAACCGACACCTCATCCGAGGCCCTGGTGGCCGTGGGCCAACGCGCCCGCCCCACACGCGAACACGGCCCCGTGCGCTGGGGACGCTGCCCCGAATCGCTGAGGACGACCCCATCACCCCCGACGCCCCGAGACAACTGTCCAGTGTCCGGCAGTGCCGGACCTGCGTCCATACAGAGCCCGAACCCCGGCATGCGGGGTCCCCGGCACGGCTGCATGCACGGGTAATTCTGCCATCCGGCTAAGCCCCAGACCTGGAAGCGAGCGGCGCCGTCTGCACGGTCCCCTCGTCATCGGTGTGCGAGCAGGGATGACAAGCGCTGAGCTGGCCGGTGTCACGGGGCTGTCGGTATCACGCACCTCGGCCGCCGACTCACGTTTATTTACTGAACCCGTGACACAAGACGATGCCCACGAGAAACACATCCCTTCAGACAGAGTGGCAGCCGCTGGCACTGGGCCAGTAGGGGGGACCCTCGGGGCCTCAGCCCTGCTTCCCACCCCACAGCGAGGCCCCTGACGTGCGAGGCCCCTGACGTGCGGTGCCCAGCACATGGCACCCCATAGCTGCGGCCGGGCGCCGGGCACCCTCACGGGCTTTGCGAACACCGGGCCACGGCAGGCGGCGCCTGCAGCCTGATGCCCTGGCCCGCCCCCCTGGGGCCGCATCTTGCCTGTCCTCCTCCCTCTGCCCCCAGAGTGACGGTCCCCCCGACCGCGGGACTGCAAGGTCCACAGGGACAGGACGGCGGCCGGCAGCTCAGAGAGGCAGCGAGGGCGAGTCTGCTTTCGAAGCCGACCTCACACGGGCGCGTTCGGAGATGCATGCACAAGAGCCTCTACCCTGCCCCGCGGCGGCGAGTGGGAAAGGCCGGGGGTGGGGAGGGGCGGCCGTCCTGGTCACTGTGGCTGGAGCACGGTGGCCACGACCACGTGGACCAGGACACGGAGCCAGAGGCCACGGGACAGTCCAGCCCAGCACGCCGGCCAGGCCGTGTCTGCATGCAGCTCTCATGACACACGCCAGTGTGTGCGTGCATGTGTGTATGTGTGCGTGTGTGTATGGGTGCGAGTATGCATGTGTGTGCATGCACATGTGTGTGCATGTATGTGTGTGCGCAAGCATGTGTGTATGTGTGTGCATGTGTGCGAGTGCATGTGTATGTGTGTTCATGCGTGTGTGCATGGGTGCGAGTGTGTGTATGCGCAAGTGTGCATGTGTATGTGTATGTGTGTGTATGTGTGCGAGTGTGCTTGTGTATGAGTGTGTGTGTGCATGTATGTGTGTGAGCATGCACGTGTATGTGCATGTGTGTATATGCATGCGTGTATGTGCGAGTGTGCATGTGTATGCATGCATGTGTGTATGTTTGTGTGTACGTGCATGTGCATGTGTGTGCATGTGTGCATGTGTGTGAGTGTGCATGCGTGTGAGTGTGCATGTGTATGTGTGTGTGCGTATATGGGTGTGTGTATGTGTGTATGTGTGCGAGTGTGCTCGTGTATGAGTGTGTGTGTGAGTGTGTGCATGTATGTGTGTACATATACGTGCATGTGCACGCATGCGCACTGTTCGGTAACTGTTTGTCATCGTGTTCTGTTTTCCGGGTCAGCCCTTTTGGAGTCACGTGTGTGCTGCCTTTGGAAGTCATTACAAACCCATGTGGCAGTGGCCCAGAAGGTGACAGCTGCTTTCTGTGCGGAGCGTCAGCAGAGCCCCTCGCGGGAGGCTGCCCCTCTGCGTGCCGCCCCGTGCGGCCACCACCCCGCAGTGCTCTGTCCCCGGGGCGGCGGTGAGGAGGGACCACCCGCCATGGCCCGGGGCCGTGACGGCACCGTGATCATTCACACCACCTTCTCGTGGCGTCGCTCGTTGTGAGGAGATTGTCGTCAAAGAAAATTTGGAGAAAAACTTTGTTTTAAATGTTGCTCAGCACAATTTGTGTTTGGAGAAGACACACGCCCCGTGCCATCGTGAGTCACGGCGGGTTCAGGCCGTCGGGAGGCGGCGCGTGTCACCGGGCCGCGGGGGGGCGGCGCGTGCCACCGGGATGCAGCACAGTTCACTGCACGTAGCGTTGCTGAAGAGCGTCCTCGGCGTGTGTTACTAAATCTCACAATCTCACGTTTCCCATAGTTTTTCCTCCCACGGTATGAAGGGCACATAATAATCTCCCTTCTGGATTCAAAATGAAGCTTTTCGACAAGTGCGCTGTACGATAGGTAACTCAAACTGTTTCGAGAAGGAAGAAACATACAGTTAAATAATCTGAGGCCCACTTCTCCGCTCTCCCAGCGAGGAGAGACGCGGCTACCCACATGGCACCCCGGCTGTGAACGTGACAATCACGGCACTTTGTCAGCTCACGGCACTCAAGTGTTCTGCAGAGGCGTGTCTCTGTGACATGTTGCCAGCGGTGCTGGGGTGTCGCCCCCGTCACGGCGGGCCTGTCCCTCGCTGTGATGACCAGAGACACCCTCCCGTACCCGGCGGCCAGATCCCCGGGAACGCAGCGCCGGGAGGAGCTGGGTGGGGGAGGGAGCACGGCCCTCGGCAAAGTGGGGACGGTGGGCCGCGTCCACTCGGGCGCCGGCTGAGCCCAAGCCGAGATGGGCGGCCGCGTCCACTCAGGAGCGGCTGCGGAGCACCTGGCCAGCCTGGCCTGCGACCGTCCGCAGGTCGGAAGGGACGCCGAGGCTGCGCCGAGCCCACGCGTGTCCCTGGATGGAACCACACGGAGCGCCATCTGGGCCTTCATTACCCCCGGCCCTCCTCGCCCCTCATTCAGACCCCGCGGGGCGGGCAGGGGCAGGGGCAGGAGGGGCTGGGCCCTTCGGGACCGCTGCGGGCACAGGGGGGCCGGGGGATGGGACAGGGAGGGCACAGGAGACGGGCACACCGGGGGCCTTCCTATGACGCCTGCGCACACTTCGGAGGGCTTGGGTGTCAGGAGGGAGCAGCCCGTGGGTTAGGGGTGCACCGGGCTGCAGAGAAGGCCGGGCGTCCAGCACACCACAAAGGCGGGGTGCCCACAGGATCCGTGCCCACAGGGCTGCCGTGCCTACAAGGGCGTCGGACCTGCTAGGCTGAGGGCTGGGGCACTGGCTTTTTGAAAACAAAGCCGTTTCATTGAAATAGGGGACCTGATAAAATTAAATTTCCAGGGAGCGTAAGAGCTTCTTAAAGGATTGTTTCCCGACTCAGTCACAGCAGCTCAGCCCCGGTGACACCAGGAACTGGGTGTCAGTGAGTACGAAGCACCCATGACAGCTCACAAGTTAAATGTGCCACAGATCTGTGAGTTCTGTTCTGTCACCAGTTGTATGGCATGACATTAACTTTTACCCAATTCTTCACATAACATAAACAATTTAATAGGCATTTACTTTCTCTATTGAAAAAAATGTCAAAAAACAAGCAAACAGTAATAAAATTCTTATTTAAAAAGTTAAATGTGATTTTTCTCAACTATAAAGGCAGCATATTTAGAAAGAACCTTTTAGAGGTTCTTATGTAAGGTCTGCCATGATGTACTCAATTTAATAGAGCAGGGGAAAAAAAAACCTCTTGACGACTAAAAACTATAAAATATAGCAGTATAATGATAAGCTGGTTTCAGAACTTAAATATTTCTGTAACTTGCTGTGGATGAGAATTTGAAGGTTTAGGAAAAATACCTCGGTATATTTTTATCCTCCATGCTTGCCGCTGCTTTGAAATTCATTCGACGTATCTTAATTCGATTGCTGACTTCTTTTATTTTCAAAAATTTCACGGGGTAAATAGAATTAAAGGATATACACATAATAAACTCGGAAAAATCAAGTAATTATTGCAACATCAACTGCAATTACGATAAAGCGATTTGATAAGTTTCACTCTAAATGTGCATGTTTTTTCAAAGTATCAAAATACACGTAAATTAGTTGCCGGAAATGACCCAATAGCTGTTTGTGAGCTAGAAGCGCTGACATCACGCTCACTGAGCTGGCGCCCGGCCCACTGGGGCGGCCCGACCCAGCCTCAGTGCCCCGGCTCCCGGCCGGGCCATCTCGGTCACCTTTGACCCGTGAAGGTGACCCCTCCACTTTGCCCCCGTGCGTCTCAGGGACCGAACAGCTCACGAGACTCTTGCACAAGTTCAAGACCGCGGAGGAGCAAACCGCGGCCGGAGGGGACGGCTCGGAAGGGCCGGGGCGTCGCTGTGGTCTTGGGGCGGCGGGGGGCACTCGGGCACGCACACCTAACCAGGTGCCCTCGGCGCCCGGACGGGACAAGGGACACACACACACTGCATGTCACCGTGTGTCACGAGAGACGGACGCTAAGCCCGCCAAATTCATTTCCGGCGCTTATTAAAAGTGGCGACAGCCGAGAGAGCGCCTAGTAGGACAACACCCCCGCTCACCCCCCCCGGCTGGGCGCACGTCCAAGCAGGACGCACACGCAGGAGAGTGAGCTCGGTCGAGAAGCAGCGTGCACATGTGCTGGTTCTCACACTCTGCTAGAGCACTGGGCGGCCGTCCACGTGCCCGGGGTCCACGGAACGAGGACGCGGCTCACGGGTGACACGGCCACGCGGCCACGCGTCCGATTCACTTACAGTCGTTTCATAAGCTCATGGGGGAGGGGGGGCTCCAGGGATGTGCCCGTAAAAACGTGCACCTCGAAATCTACTTCACGGACAGGAAATGCCGTTGGGTTATGCCCCGAACCCCGTCAACACAGGAAGGAGGCCCAGCCCATGTGCTCCCCGCAGCCCATCCTTGTCCCCCTCGGCCCGGCCCCGCCCCCCCGTCCAGCCCGGCTCCTGCGGCCCGTGCAGGCTGTGGCGGGTAGCGGTCGCCAACACGACGCCCGACCGCGGGTGTCCACGTGGGATGGGAGCGTGGGGCTTCCCCGCCCACCTGATCCTGGTTCCTACGGATGGTTTAATAAGACCGGCGTTTCCAGCAGAGACGTCCCCTGCAGAGCTGGGAACACGGGCTCACTCCGGCCGGACCTGCCCCCCACGGTGCAGGCCACTAGCGAGCTGGCCGCAACGGGACCCTGGGCCAGCCACGCAGCCGC
>PVKZ01009731.1:0-10038 GCA_004027375.1 Macroglossus sobrinus
GTTGGAAGACACTATTGTTAAGATGACGATAGTGCCCAAAGTGACCCGCAGATGCAGTGCGATCCCCACCAAAAGCCCAATGTCATTCTTGGAAGACATAGAAAGACCCGTTCGAAAATCCATATGCAATCTCAGAGAAGCCTGAATACTCACAAAAAAATAAAATCAAATCTTGAAAAAACAGAACAAAGTTGGAAAACTTTCGCTTTCCCCTTGCGAAACTTCCTACAAAGCTACAGAAGTCAAAATAGTGCGATGTCAACATGAGGACCCAAAAGACGAGAGAGCCCAGAAATAAACGCTTCCGTACATGACCCATGACTTTTCCCGGCCTGATGGAGGCATAATTGATATTGCCAGTTGACCTTCGACAAGGACAGTCATTGCAACCAGTGCAGCTGGGAAAACGGGACACGAACATGCAAATGAAAGAAGCCGGGTGTTGACGCCACACACAGACACGGACCCAAAATGCATCAAAGACCTCAACGTGGGAGTCTGGCCCCTTCGCACATCGCCGATGAGAATGTGAACGGGCGTGGCCTCAAAAATTAAACGTAGATAGATGTACCATGTGATCCAGCAGTCCCACCCCCAGCAGGCACCCCAGAGCACGGAAAGCGAGGCTGGCACAGACGTGTGCACGCCCACGAGGCCGGCACGGATGTGTGCACGCCCACGAGGCCCGCACGGACGTCTGCACGCCCACAAGGCCTGCACGGACGTGTGCATACCCACGTATACCGCACAGACAGACGTCTGCATGCCCACGAGGCCCGCACGGACGTCTGCACGCCCACGTGCACCGCACAGACAGACGTGTGCACACCCACGTGTACCGCACAGACAGACATCTGCACGCCCACGAGGCCCGCACGGACATCTGCACGCCCACGAGGCCCACACACGTGCACCGCAGCACGCGCGTAACGGTGGGAGGGCTGCCTGCGGCCTCCCAGGCAGACTCGCCGGCCCTTGGACTTGACGTGACACGTCGTCTCCTCCTGCGTCTCGAGCCTTCACGCTGGAACCACACCGCTGTCCCTCCTGGTTCCCGGGCCTCCCTCAGATTCGGGCAAAACCAGGCCGTTCACACTCTCCAGGGTTTCCCGCAGGTCTTGAAGCTCGTCGGCCTCTGTAACCGCGTGAGCCGGTTCCTTACAACAAATCCCTATTATATATGATACTAAATAATATGATAGACATATATGTAAAGAGGTGCATTATGCACATGTACAGGGTATGTACGTCCGTTCACAACCGTAAGCTCCGCCCATAGAAATACACCTGTTGGCGACGCGTGCGCTCATCGACGTGTGAGCACAGACGTGGCCTCTTGGTTCTGTTTCCCCGGAGGGCCTTGACGGATGCAGGCGGGGTGGAGGTGAGAAAACGTGGCTGTGATTAAAGGTCTGAGCATTGGGGGGTTCCTGCTCGGTTTGGGGATGGCAGGTTCGTAGCGGAGTTGACACCGAGCTGGCCCTTCAAGATGTCATTTCTCCAGAGAGGGGCGGAGCGGTGGGCGAGGGGAGGCGGGGAGGAGGAGAGGAAGTTCCCAGCAGAAGCAGTGGCTGCCCGGAGGCACGGGACGGGGACGGGGACGGGGAAATTCCGGCCACGTCCGAAAGCCCCGCACCGCAGCTCGGCACGCTGGCTGGCTGCTCGCCTCCATGTGCCCTGTGGAGACACCGCACGAGTGGCTCTAGGAAACCGGGACCCAGATGGACAACAAACTTGCCAAACGTCCCACACAGCCGGACCTCGGCAGCTGGCTCCCGCCCGCAAGTGCGTGGCCTCTGAGAAGCAGCACAGTCCGCAGGGCACAGGGTCCGGCCCGCAGCGCCTTCACCTCCTCTGTCCCGCAAGCTCCGCCCAGACGTGAGCCTTCACCCACAGGCTGGCACTTCCGGAGAGAGCCCAGGAGCGTGGGTGCAGGTGGCCCCCGACTTAGCCAGCCCAGAACAGCCAGATCCCAAACGGCCGGCAAGGAAGGCTTACAAAGCAACCCCATGCGTTCCACGAAATCCTCAAAAGGCTCATGAACTGTCCGTTCCAAGGACTGTGGGACTGAGGCCGTGTGTGTGTGACACACACAGACAGACACAGAGACAGACAGAGTGACGGAACAAGGGAGGGTGGTTGAAGCTACCCTGAGATACAGACCCCCAGGTCTCCCCTCCCACCCTCTATTCCTGGGTAATGATCCTCCCCCAGACCCCCCAGATATCTGCAGGTTTATTCTCTGGAAAAAGCAAAACAGAGGACTCTGACCCCGCGACACCCCTGGGGGCATGGGCGTGGTCTGTAAAACCGAAGGCCGGTGGGGAGGGAGGCCCGGCAGCCGAGGTGGTGGGTCCTCTGCCTCCTTCCAGCATCTGGATCACGGTGGGTGGCGTGGGGAAGGGTGGGGGGGGGTGCAGGCCCTTCCCCTCCCTCAAGGAGGCTGGTAGATTCTTCCCCAGGAAGTCAGCCAAGAGGAGAGACCTAAAGATCCAGACAGCGGGGACCGTCCCACAAACGTCCCATCCCAATATGCGTCCCCCCCACACACACACACACAGAACTTTCCATCAGCACGTTGGTTCCGTGTCAGCTTATTCATTCCGTCTCTGCTCCCCCATCCCCGCTCTGCCTCACGCCTGGGAGGCTTCCGGGTACCGGCCGGCGGCAGGAGCAGGCCCCACACCCTCCGACCGCTCGTCAGTTTGGCCAAGGTGGGACCCAGGAAGAAAAGGGAAGAAAGCTAGGGAAGTGAAGCCTGCGTTTGTTTCTCTGTTCCTCTCCGATGGGCTCCTCCGGGCTGCCCCCGGCCAAGGCACAGCCCTCTTCCCCAGCTCCTTATCGATGCGGAGCATTTGGAAAAACAAATCCTCCCGAAATTGTCTTCATTTGAATGAGCACGATGTTTGTTTACGGTTGATTGTTCCGACACGATTGGACACTCAAGGATTACAGACAGCTGGGAAGATGAAAGCATCAAAGATGAAAACAGACCAAACAGAATGAAAAGCAACGTGCAGAGACAGAATCCATGCGGGAAAACTTCCAAACACAAAAGGTATCACTCCCGTCCCCAGAGAGACGCTAAAACAGAAGTAAGATGCTGTGTGAAAAGAGAAAGCACACTGGCGATCAAAAAAAGAGCTCCTGGAAATGGAAAAAAAAAAAAAAGGGACAGTGTCTCTTCCCACGGGAAGACGAACGGGAGCTCCGACCAGACGTGAGACTCGAGGTGACAATCTGCAAGAGAATGGGGGACAGGAGACGCGAAGAATGGAGGCAAGACAAAGTTCTGATCAAGCCTCAAAGTTTATTTTCACACAAGGGTATATATATTTTCAAAGATCAGAGGGAGGCAGGCATGAGGTGACCTGGTGTGGCGCCAGCAGCCGTTAAGGGTCTGCTGTTGGGTGTTTGATCAAACAGGATACTTGGGGTTTCTGGCAGCTCCAGGCACAGGCTTATCTGTGCAGGCATCTTTGGGTTTATCTTGTGTTTGCTCTTCTGGACTTTCCTAGGAGCCCAGCGAGACTTGTGAGACTTACGTTCAAAGGTTAACATCTCAGTTAAACTTTCCTGTGGGTTGGCTCCCAGCATGACAGCAGAAATTAAAAGCTCAATAAAGACTTAAAAGACACAGTTAAATGTTCCAACAGATGGAGCAGAAAGCCAAACAGACAGAACACAAAAGGAATAGATAAGAAAATGGGAGAAACAACTCAAGACGTACACGATTCGCAAAATAAGAGAGAAAAGAGAAAACAGAGGAGAAGAAATCATTTAAGATTCTGCGGGACTAAAGGACATCAGTGTCCGGAGGGAGAGTCAGCTGAGTGCCTGGTACGGGGATGACGCCGGCCCGGCCCCCCAGCAGGGGACACTGAAGGCAGAGACAGACTTCGCAAACTTTCGGAGAACGATGAAGAATAACCACCCAGGACCCATGTGCCAGGCACAAGGTATTGGTCTCGGCTCCAAATCACCTTTTCATCCCTTCTCGGTGATGACGACAGGTCCTTTTAAGACTTACGGCGAGCACAGTGCTAAGCTTTCTCGGTAGAAGGTGCTGGAAGGCCACTGCAGGAGGAAGGGGCTTTTCCGGCCAGTTCCAGCACCTTCTAGCTGGAACCAGTGCCATCCTTCACCGCCCCCCACCCCCATGTGCACCGAAGGGTCGAAGGGTCACTCCCTGCTCCGGTCCAGAAAATCCACCCACGTGGCCAGCCGCTGGGCTGCAGCCACGCCTTCCCCAGCGAGGTCCCCCATCTCTATCCTGGGGATCCCTTCCACAGTTTGTTCTTCCTTGGACCCCCCTCCCCGCCACCCCAGCCCTGGGGGACCTGAGCTCTCCTGCTTTTATAACGACTCCTTTAGAGCATCTTTAAATCGCTGTGCGGTTCTGTCTCCTGGCCCAACCCCGACTGCTAGCAGCAGGAGTCGGAATGCTGAGTCTCAATGGCAGTACCGGAAGGTGGCAGGGGTACCCCGCCCGCCGCATCGCGACGGGAACCTGATCTCCACCTAGGATTCTGTACCCGGCCACAACGGGCGTCCCCTACGAGGGTAGCACAGAGACATCGCCAGCACCCCCGGGAGCGTCTGGGGCTTCACGCAGGCGTGTGGCCAAAGACCGAGCAGGCCTGTGGGGCTGCAGGAGGGAGCAAGCAGCCGCCGGGACGCAGGCCACCCGGCGCGGGGAGCAGCCGGCTCCGGCAGGGGGCCCCCCGCCTGCACCTGTTCCTGTGGGCAGGAACGCGTGGGGGCCGCAGCCTCAGACGCCCGCTCCCGGCAGCCACCCGCTTCCTCCTGCCTTCAGAAGCAGGCTCCGTCCTCCACACGCGCTCCGCTGTGGTTTGTGACCGGCCAGGGGACTTTCCAGTGCCTTCCTCTCCCTTCCCCACCCCTCCGCTCCCAGGGTCCCCGAGTTCCACAATCCAGATGCACATTTCCGCTCCCAGGCCCACGCCCCATCCCTTCCCGGGGGGGGGGCCCCCTCCCCTCCCCCCGCCCCCCATCCTAGGGCGACGGAGGGTAGGGGGTGCATGGGAAGAACTCCAGATGCATCGGGGAACCCGAGACGTGAATAGTCCTGAACCCCTTCCCTCACACAGCGGCGGCCCCATTAGATGATAACGGAAGAGAAGCAAAAAGTTCGCAGGGTTGAAGGAGAGGGCTGGATGCAATTAGAAATTGAATTTCCTGCTGGCACTGGGTGGTGTACATGGACCAGGGGGCTCAGCCTGCTGTCCCCTGGCCGTGCCATGCGTCTGCCTGCGGCCAGGGCAGAGTTGTCCCTGTCCGGCAAGGAGCTGGGGGCGTGGAGGACGGAGCGAAGCCCACCCCGCCCCCGCCTGCCCGTCTGCGGGCCAGGCCCACAGGCCCCCGAGCAAAACTCATTCACTTCCCTCCGTTTCCTCCCTCCTGGCCCTCCCCACCCCCCTCATCTCTCCCTCCCCTTTCACTCCTCTGAAGCTTTGGGTGTCTGGGTCTCCCCCTCTCCCCCCATTCCTCCCTCCTCCTGACACCCACGCTCCTCCTTGTGGGGCCTCCGTCCGCAGCCTGTCCTGGCCCCACACAGGGTACTTTACACCCTGTTTTTGCTGCTCTTTTCCCGCTAGATACACAAACACCGGGCATTGGGGTGCAGTTGCTGGCACAGTCTGGATGCGGAGGGCGGGGAGGGGAGGGCAGGGGGGCCCGGCTGAGGGCTGAGGCGTGGGGAGCCCAGGTGGCACGTTCTGAACGCACACCTGGCCTTCCAAGCTGTTCCGAAGCTGTGTCTGCAGGTGCGGGGACAGAACCCACGCCCACCGTCCTTCAGGCTGCGCTGGCTCCAGCTCCGTACTAGGCAGGTGGCCCACGGGTCACCCTCCTGGGACCCGCCAGAGCCAGGCGGGCCGCGAGACACCCCTGGGCGACGCTGAGTCGCCCTCGGAGCTGCAGGCACTGTCACCACACAGGACTGCTTTACCCAGTAGCTTTCAGGGGCCCTGAGCAAACGTGAATTTTGCAAAAAGTCTGATGGGAGGAGTCGGCCCGTCCCACTATCCTGGGTGCGAAGACAAGCTCAGGGCTGCCCCTTCCTCTCGGTGTGCGGTTCGCCGGGAGGAGGCCGTCATGGGGGGCGGGGTTCTCCGTGTTCCTCCTGTCCCTTGTGCCTCCCCAGCCCCCCACGCACGCGGCAGGAGCCGCCCCGCCCCTCCCGCGGAGGCCGCCCGCGCCGCCCCGCGCTCCCCGCCACCCGCAGCAGGTCTGGGGTGCAGCAGAAGCCAGCTGCGGTGGCGGGCGGCGGGCGGCGGGTGGCGGGCGGCGGCCACTGTCACACGGCGCCCTCGCGGCGGGCGCCCCCTGCGGGCCGGGCCTGCGAACGCGGACGGCGGGCGGCGCGCACGTCCGCCGGTGGGCGTCTGAGCCGCGGGGACGGCCAGGTGGCGGGGAGGAGGGGCGCCCCGGGAGAGGGGCACCCTGGGAGAGGGGCGCCCGGCGGGAGGAAGCGGGAAGGGTGCGCGGGGCATGGGGAGATGGTCGCTCCCTTCCACCTGGACCCTTCTCATTTGCAGGCCCCCAACTAAAGCGGGGTGCCCCTCCGCCTCCAGCTGGTCCCCAGCCCACACCAGCCCCTGCTGCGCCTCTGGAGACGGGAGTGGGTCCTCCCCGTCCCAGGGGGCCCGGGGCCTGTCCTGCGTCTCCGCGGGGTGGAAGTTGCCTCCAGACTCTGGCTGTCCCCCGGAGGGGAACGCCCGCGTTCTCCGCCCAGAAGCACCCCAAAACACCCCGAGAGGATGTTTGTTTGTTCGTTCGTTTGTTCGTTCGTTTGTTTGTTCGTTTGTCACTGGCCCCAGGCCCCAGGAAAGGCGTCTGTTTCTCACCCCGAGTGGGCCGCTCCGCACCCGCCCCAGCTGGCCAGCAGCTGGGCAGCCCTGGGAGGCTTTCCAGAATGGTCGGGAGAGACAGACAGGAGGTCAGCGGCTCCCACGGGGCCAGACACGGCCCTCAAGACAGACGCTGAGACCCGAAGGGGCCTGAGGCCTGGAACAGATGGGCCTTTTCTCAGGGGTCATGGTCAGGGCTGGCCTGTCTACCCCCCCTTACCGCCCCCCCCTGCCTGGCCTTGGCCAGACCCGACCTCCCCCCGCCCCCGTGTGGTGGGGAAAACGTGGGTGTCCTTGGCCGGCACCTTCCTGGGTGGAGGCGGGTGCCTGCTTGTGTTCTGAGGTCACAAATAAGGGGAAACGCAGCTCCTCCCCTCAGCTGTGGGGGGGGGGGGTTCCCTCCCAGCAGGCCCTCCCAGTCCTGGATCATGACCCCCCCTCCCTAGCGCTCCAGCAGGTCTCCACAGTGACGGCACCTGCGGCCACCTGTCTGACCCGCGGAGCACCCCGGCCTCCCACCCATGCCCCCTGCAGGACCAAGGAACGTGGGGTTGTGGGCCCTTTTCCAGCAAAAGCATCTCTTTGTGCCCCGAGTCCCAACCTTATGGCACCTGCTTGGGGCCAGGAATACGTCTGTCGTGACCCCGCCGGGGTCACAATCGGTGGGAGAGAGCGGCTCTCAGGACAGTGCCATCGAATGATTTCACGCTCAGCATCAGTGGGGATGAGTGAGACCCAGGGATGGAGCGTGGTGGCATGGGCGCAGTGGCTGGCTCGGCGCCTGGGACCATGAGGTGACACTCGCTGCACTAGGGGCTGCAGGGGAAGGAGCGTGTTAGGGAAAATAGTGTTTGATTTGGGGCACCGTGGCTGTGAGGTGCTGGGGGTGTCACCCCAGTGGAGACGTCCGGCGGAGGGTTGAATACAGGCGTCTAGAGCACGGGGACAGGGACAGAAGTCCACCCTGGAGGCAAATGACAGGGACTGTCCCAGATCTCCTTTAACCTGGGATTCGGGTGGGGTCACCCAAGGTCCCTGCACAGCCCTGAGACCTGAGCGCTGAGATGCGGCCCCGGCAGAGAGCAGAAGGGGGTGCTCGGGGGAGGAGGCTGAGAACAGCGTCCAGACAGAAAGTGGCGACACCGGGGGTGGCCTTACAAAAAGCCCGCGGAGGGCACAGTTTCTAGGAGGAAGTGGCCAACCAAGTCGGATGACTCAGATCGCGAGTAGGATCAGACCTGCAAATGTCTGCGGACGACGATGTGGCCACGTGAAGGTCAAAGGTGACTTCGGTGACAGTGTTTCCGGAGTGGGTACGGGGGGAGCCCACTCTGGGGAGCGTAGTGGGGACCCGGACACAGGCCAGGGCATCAGACAGACTCCGCGTCCGTGGTCAGAGAAGGCACTGGGGTGATGGCAGGACCAGGGACCGGAGTCGGGCAGACAGGTGCCCAAGCCCTCGGCGAAGGAAGAGCGAGGGTGGAGAACAGGGAGCTGAGCGGCAGGAGCCTCAGGGGAGGCAGAAGTCGGAAGTGGCGATGAGATGAGCGTGCAGGGGATGCCGGGCCTGCCCTCACACCTGCGTCCTGACCCTGGCGCGCGCAGAGCCTGGCTCACGGGAGGAGGGGCAGGGCGCCCGTTCTCTCCGTGGCTGAGCAGCATGTCGCCTGTCCTACAGCCTCTCCCGTGGGACAGCAGGGAGGGGGAGGTGGGGACAGAAGCGCCGTGGATGTGCTGAGGGTCTGTCACAGGACGAGGACGGTGTCACCGTTCCATCAGGGCGAGGACAGGAAGTTGGGCGCCCCGGGGTGGGGGCGCTGATACCGGATGCCACTTGCCACCTGAGAATCAGGGTTCCAGAAAGACCCAGGAAAAGGTTGTGTCCCGGGGTCTGTCACATTGTCCCTGGACCGTTTCTCAAGAAACCGATGTCACCTGTCTTCTGGCCCAGTTTAGCACCTACTTGGAACTCTACATTGCGAGAGGGGCAGGAGGGGAGGGGACGGCAGTGACAGGAACCTGGTCAGGCAGAGGGGAAACCAGGCTGGGGTACAGGGGGGCGCGTCTGCGGGAGCCCCTGGCCCCGAGCTCTCCTGGGACGCCGGCCATCACCCCAGCACCTGTCCCTAGAGGGGAGCTCGCCTTGTCCGCTGACCTTGAACCCTGCGGGCTCCTCTCTCAGATGTGGGCCCCCGGATGCTACTCACGTCTCGGAAAAGCCAGGGAGATGTGGGCCTGCGAGGCCAGTGCCAGCGGAAAAGGCGAGGGGCAAAAACAAAAAACATTTACCTGCTGCGACCCCTGCCCACACCCGCCCAGCCCGCGTGACGAGCGAGGCCGGCTTGTGTTTGGAAAGCAAACTGGTCAAGGTCCTAACCAGCCAGCCATCGCGGGACACAAAGTCCCCGGCTGTGCCTCTGGGCCCCGCCCACCGCCCCAGCTTCCAGCCCAGACACTGTGCCACCAGGAGGGCAGGAAACGCCACCCTCAGACCCCCTTCCCTCGACTCTGGTTAAAAGACGGTTTGCTTTCACTGTGACCACCGGCCTTGGTGAAACATCAGAAAAGAGACACGTTACACACTCTTCAGAAATTGAAATTTTATAAAAAGGCATTTTTCTTTCATATCCATAAAATGATATAATTTTCGCAAGTATAGAAATGTGTCATAAATTATACAGAATGTTCCTTAATTACAGCTCAATGCAACTTGGTACTTTCTTCCCTCCCTAAAAAACGAGAGGGAACCAAAAAAATAATATATATATAACTGTATATTTATAGATATATATATAGATAGATTTATATTTATATAATATAGACAAACCAAATATGAAAAAAAATCATTTCCTCTTTGGTATAAAAATCAGACTCTCCCCTTGAGAGACACACAAATGGACATGATGTTGGGTTTGTAAACTGTGTGGCCCAAAGCCGTTCCCTGTCACACAATCCCCTCCCCCACGCCCGGCCCCCCACCCCGCCTCGCCACGGCCCACCTGCAGCTCCTCGCGGCTCCCGCCTAGCACACTCGGGGTGCTCACACCTCGCTCCCAGCCCCCACGACCCCTGTGGGCCCCCCTCCCTACCAAAGGCGAGGGTTCTTCTCAAGACAGATTCGGGGGACACCCGAGGCCCCCAGGGGTGGGCGACAGAGAGAGAGGAC
>PVKZ01009732.1:0-10063 GCA_004027375.1 Macroglossus sobrinus
GGGCCGTGTCGTGCAGGGAGCCCCAGCTCTGGGGCCCGGTGGCGTCAGCCAGGACGGGCTGTTTGTGGGCGCTAAGGTGACCCAGGTGAGCTAGGTGCAGGTCTATTTCACCTCGGACAACGGGTACGGTATTTACTAATACTGTGCCCTAACTGCATAGACCCTAACTGCACACCGCAAATAGCAAGGTCGAGGGCACGGATTAGCTAATGATACGGGGACACCCACCGGGGCGGAGGCCAGCGGAGGGGCGGGTCCGGACAGGGCTGCTCCCGGCGGGTGACGCTCACGCTGGAACCGGAAGGCTGAGCAGGAGCCAGCCGGCGGTGCTGGCCCCGTCCGTCCCGGGCACAGGGAGCCGCGTGGGAGCCCGTGGCCAGGGACAGAAGGCAGGAGGGAACTCGGACACGGCTGTGGGGACAAGCAGCACCCAGCCTCGGGTCCGCCTTCCAGGCCGGGACGGCTCCCACGAGCCGAGCCCTCTGGTCCCCTGTGGCCTGGGTGTGGGCAAAGGAAGGACCCAGAAAGGGGGCGGGGGAGATAGTGGGGGGGGCGGGGGCGGGCCCCGTGTCCCCACAGGGGACGCCGTGCCCCGCGCCCCAGGGCCGAGCGCAGTGGCCGCCAATGCGACTCCTTGGTCCAGGCTGAGCCTGAGCCCCAGCTTGGGCTACTACTTCGCCAAGGGCCGAGCGCAGAAGGCCTGGAACTGGTGGAACCTCAGCGAGCATGTGCACGCGCCCCCCGTCCGGCCCGTGGCCCTGCGGCTCAACCCGCACGTCGAGGTGCAGGTGTGCAGGCAGGACGAGGTCAGCTTCCGCTTCTGCCACCAGACGAGCCACGTCTGCCTGAACCTGGGCACCAGGTACAAGGTACGGTCTCAGCGCCACCGCCCCCCGCGCCCCCCGCCCCCCGCCAGGCGGGCGGCCCCCGCACGCGGCCCCCTACACGGCTGCGTCCGCCCAGTCCGTGCCGTGGGCCCCTGCCAGGCTCTGCGTGCAGAAAACGAGGGGCTTCCCCCCACCACCCCGCCCGGATGCTTGAGCATCCGCGGAGGCGGCATCCGTCTCACACCCGCGGGCCGTGCGGGGTCGCTCTGAGGGAACTGACACCCTCGAATCGCTCCGCCATGAGCCAGACGGAAAAAGTAAAACTGTCAGCGTGTGTCGTCTCACCCGACGCTCACAGGCAGGGCCGGAAGCAAAGGGGACGTCTGTGTCCCCGGCCCTGCCTGCGGCGTCCTCGTCTCTCCTCCCCAAACGCGCTCCTCTCGGAACAGATGACCCCCTGGGGGGCCGGGGCCCCCTTCCCCAGGCCAGGTGAGGAAGTCTGGGGGAGGAATAGCCTCCTGGGGCCACCATAACCCACACTGGGGACTCGGAGCCACTCAAAGCCACGGAAACGTACTCTCTCTCAGCTCTGGAGACGAGAAGTCCAAGGCCCGGGTGTGGGCAGCGCCGTGCCGACCCCCACGGGCTCTACGGCGGGTCCCTCCTGCCCCTCCCGGCCCCCAATGGGCCCAGGCCATCCCCGGCTGGCGGCAGCACCGCCCGGGTGTCTGCCTCTGTCCTCAGGAGCCTTCTCCTGCGCGTCCCTCCGTGTACTCCATGCCCCTCTCCTGCCCCCCGTAAGAACACGGGCCCCTGGGTGTAGGGCCCGCCCTGAATCTCCACCCCGAGGGCCCTCATTTAATTACACCCGCAAAAGATCCGGTTTCTAAATACAGTGGTATTCAGGGGTGACTGGGGATTGGGATGTCGACGTGTATTGTGGGGACCACGGTTCGACCCCCTACGATGGTGAGTCTGGACCCCAGAGTGTGAGGACGAGAGAGTGGGCTGCTGAGACCCCCTCCCCCGCCCTGAGGACCAGAGTCGGGGACAGGAGTAGGGGTGTCCTCGCTCCCCCGCCCCGTCCTGCAGAAGGCGGTTTTTACGGACCCGCCAGAGAGGCGTTCGGGCCTCTGGAAGCAGGACTGCCAGGCCGACGGACGGACGGATGGACGGACGGACGGACGGACGGACGTGTCGCCTGGGAAGGGAGGCAGACGGAGAAGTCGGCTGAGGGAGGAAGCAGCCGCACAGCAGACGCCATAACATATTCTCTGAAAGGCGGGGAGGGGGTGCGTGGGCTTAGGGTGACCCCCCGACCCCAGGGTGCCCAGGACTGAGGGTTTTCCAGGACATGAGACATTTCGTGCTGAGACTGGGACGGTGCCGAGCACAGCCAGACAGCTGGACCCCCGAGAGCCCCCCACCTGCTGTTTTGCAGGCTTGAATGATAAGGCCCCACCCAGCCTCCTGCCCTGCCCTGGGCTTCCCGGCGGGCGACCCAGGGGAGAGGGGGCCACGCACGGGCTGCCCCGAGTTCTCCGTCTGGCCCCTGCACAGTGGTGGCAAGCCGACACAGGGCGTGAGGGCCAGCAGGGCCACTGGCCTTCGGATCACGGCGGGGGTGCACCGAGGGAGGGGGCCGGGAGTCAGTGGCCCACAGGGCAGGGAAGGGGCTGACGCGGGCAGAGAGCCTGGGGCCAGCGGAGGGGACCCCCAGGCGAGGCAGCTCGGCACAGACGTGAGCAGCCGCCAGGGTGGGTGCTCGTGGGCCAGGTGGCAGCCCCGCCGCGCCCTGAGTGACGCCTCCTTCTGAGCCTGCCGGCATCCGTGGGACGGGACACAGTGCCAGGCTTCAGCAAGTCGCCATGTGTGAAAACATTTCAGAACCCGACGCCACACAAGCACGGGGCACGCTGGCATCAGCCTCTGCCGTCCCCCCGCCCCCACGGGGCCCTGGGCTCAGCCCGCTGTGGGCTACAAGCCAAGGCCGAGGTGGCCCAGACACACTCCACGGGAGCCCAGCTGCACGCGGGCTCGTGGCCAGGCGTGGGGACAGTCTCCCGGCCGTGGTGGGGACGCCGTCTCCCCCCACGGTAGGGGATCGTGGGGAGAAGCCGGACACCCCCATGAGGGCACAGCCTTTGGAAGGCAGGCCACCTGGGGGCTCAGGCGCTGGCACCCTTTGGTCTGGGGTCAGGCTGGGACGTGGCACCCTTTGGTCTGGGGTCAGGCTGGGACGTGGCACCCTTTGGGACGGGGTCAGGGTGCTCGTGGGTGGCGGGGCCGGGAGCACGGATTTGCCCCGCGGAGTGAGGGCTGGGGCCTGGGCCCAGGGGCCTCGTCCTGGGGCGGGGAGCGGGGGTCATGGGGGGTTCCCAGGGCAGCTCACGCCCTCCCCCGGTCCCCCGTGAACCCCGCAGTTCATGACCCCGGAGACGCTGAGCGAGATGAAGGGCCAGGCGGCGCTGGAGGTGGACCCCGGCGCCCGGGGCCGGAAGGCCCGCGTCCTCCTGGGCAAGATGAGCAGGGTCGTGAACTTCCTGACCATCGCGGGCCTGGAGGACTTCCTGGAGGCCACCAGCGTCCTCCTGGTGGACAACACGCGCCTGGACGAGAGGTTCCGGGCCCGCGTGGAGGCGGCCACCACCCTGGACCCCGGCTCCCGCTGACGGTCGGGGCAGGGCGGGCTCGTCGCAGGCACCACCGGGGAGACCCCGCGGCCCCGAGCAGGCCCTTCGAGAGCTGGTTTGCAACTCGGGACCCGTCACAGCGACTTGGTTTGGGGAACAGAAAAGGTGTCGGGCAGAGCCGGCGGACGCCGAGGCCGGACACAGAAAGGACAGTCTCGTGGGCAAGCTGACCCCGCAGACAATACAGGGCCCCCCTGTGCTGCCTCTTCTCCCGGTGACCTGAGCGTGCCAGTTCTTTCGTGGCCTCCCTGTCCCTGGGCTGACCCAGGACACCGACGGTCCCAACGCCCAGCTCTGCCCAGCGCTGGCCGCGGGGCCTCGGGACGCTGTCCCCCTGCCTCGGTTTCCCCGCCTGTAGAATCGGTCTGGAAAGAGCAGAGCAGGCGGCCGGCACTCAGACCCCACCGCCAACGCCCCCTGCGCCTCGGTGGCCCGGGCGGAGGGGGCCCAGGGCAGCAGGCCGGCAGCAGCCTACGGCAGGCCCCCCACACTGGGGCCCGACCGAAGGGACCCACACGTAACGCACCCCCCCCCAACAGCTGGGCCCCTCTTGGTCACGGGCAGCAGCCACCAACCCGAGTAGGCAAAGCGAGGCGGCAGCCGTCACCCGGGTGGGACACGAGGCGGGTCCTCGGGGAGGCACGTGCACGGCCTCGCACCCACGCTCACCCCGTTTGCAGGCGCGGTTGCCGGGCACCTGTCATGTGACCTTGTGTCCTGCTCGTCCCGCTCACCCTCTGAGGCCGGCTTCCAGGGGGCAGGGAGGGAGGGAGGGTCCTGTGCTGGAAACACGGCTCCTCCCGGGATGATGCGTCAGCGCGGGCGGGGGGGGCGCGGGGGAGGGCGGGGGGGGCGGTAGTTTCTAGAAGAGGCGCCGGGCCGTGTGCCTATCACAGCGCACTTCGCAGGACGACCTCGGCGGCAGCTGAACCCCGACCATGCAGGGCACCCCTTCCTCCGGCTCCGCAGAGCAGGGAGCCACTCCCTGCTCGGGACGGCCATCCCCAAGCCCCACCTGTTGGGACCCCACTCCCCTGCTCCCCAACCTTCGCCAAAAGTCCCGTCGGCACCGCCAACCGCGAGGCCGGGCAGCCGGGGTGGGATGGGGGGTGAGGCTGGCGGGGGCACGTGTCACACACTCACGTCCACCACATGACCATCACGCCTCGGCGGTGAACAATGCCACCGGCGAAGACGCACCACAGCTGCCACGTAAATGACCGCGGCCCCCGCGGCCGTGCGCCCCGCATGCCGGCCTCGCCTGGCAGGGGGCCGTTAGCTCTGCACCTCGGCTTCGTGCGTGGAGAAGCCCCTTCCTCCCCAGACACCAGCGACGAGCTCCCGGGTGACACTGGGCGACGAGCACGTCCCCCCACGCCCGCAGCCCCGCCCCAGAGCCCACCCGGACGTTTCCCCCGGGACCGAGGGAGGGCTGTGGGGCCGGAGGCTGTGCCCGGGCCCCACCGCCCGATCCCTGGGTGCCGGGTGACGCTGTGACACTTCCTGGTCTGTAATGGGGGGTCGGGGGGCTTCTAGCAACGACCCAAGGACCTGGCACAGCCCAGCCGTCAGCAGGACGCTGGACAGACGTGGGCTCCTGCTGTGACCGGCCATTCCCCCCTGGTCCTTCTCCTGTCACAAGACGCGAAGCACGAAGCTCGGTTCCAGTAATGCCGCGGCTGTAAACAGCTGTCCCCTGCAGAGGCGTCCTGTTTGGTCAGCCCCGTTCTGAAGTACGTTGGGGCCAACACTGGCTGGACGGGAGACCTCACAGGAACACGGTTCCCAGCTCCTCCTGTGACCACTGTCTGCACCTGTGAGGTCAAAGGCCAGACAGAATCCCCAGGTCCCCGGGGACGATTTTCAGTAGGAAAAGCCAATCGATCACCTCACAGATGCCAAGGAAAGCAGCCACCCGGAGGTCCGGGTGTGGTGACACCCCCGCCCCCTCCCTCCGCCTCAGCTTGCCGGGGCGGCCGAGACAAGGCGGCCACACGGTGGGACAGCTTTCAGGACAGCTGTGGGGGCATGAAGTCCAAGGTCGAGGGCTCCCCGGGAGGCGCTGCGTGTCCGAGCGTCTGTCCGGGCTGCCGGTCGCCACGCGGCGTTCTCCCCGAGGGCACGGGTCAGAGTCCCCCTTCTCACGTGGACCCCGGTGGTGCCGGACGGGGGCCCACCCCGCCAGCACGGCCTCCTCTGAGTCGTGGTCACATCTGCAACAGCCCAGCTCGCCAGGAGGGCCACGGCCTGCAGCACTGCGGGGTACACAGCGCCCTGCCCGCCTCGCACCCCAGCCCCTCCCAGACCCTCAGCCTCCCGCGGGGGCTGTTTCTCTGACTCATTCTGTCCTCGATGAGTTGGCAGGAGAAGATGTTTCTCCTAGACACGGAAGGGAGGGAAGCTGGGCAGCTGCTCGACCCTGCCCTGTCCTGTCTCACCCGACGGGTAGCTCCAGCAGTGAACGCCCGGAGGCGACCGGTCTAGTCCCGGGAGCCCAGAAGCAAATTCCTAATTAATTCAGTGCTTAATTACACCACGCAACACAGTGTACACCTACCATGCTTGGGGACCAGAGAGAGAACAGGCCGCTGCCCTCAGGGATCACGGAGCGGGGGTCAGAGACACGAGCAACAGCACAACGCTGGCTTGGTGGCTTTGTGGAGACGCACACGTGTGCGCAAAACAGCGGAGTCACCGGAGGGAGGGGGAGGGGTCACAGGAAGCCTCTTGAGGAGGTGGCCTTCGAGCCAGAATGAAGGGGTGTGGGCGTGGGGGTGGGGGTGCATGCTGGGGGTCCCCAGAGAGGGCCCTGAGGGCGACATACAGGTTACGGCACTGGGGGACAAGCTGGAGAGTGTCTCCTTCCGACGGCCCAGTCATCTCGTGAGCGTGTGTATCACAGGGCAGCAGGGCCCCGCTCGTCACCAAACTGGAAAAGGCTGCGTCCGTCACGGGCCAGTCGGGGCCACTTAGCAAGTTCATACTGAAGGGAACTGGCAGAGAAGGCCACGGAAACCAAGGACAGCCAGCGCAAGGCCGGGCGCGCCTGGCGCACACCTGCTGAGCGGGTGCGACTGCAGCCGAGGCTGCTGGGTGCGGGGTGCAGGGCTGGTGCGCAGGACGGGGTCGCCGGGGTGCAGAGGCTACGTCGCCAGCGGCTTCCCACGGGGTCCCAGGGAAACTGCCTGGAGAACAAGCACGACCAGCCCTCCCGCGCTCTGCTGACAGCCGCGCTGTAGAAGGAAAACAGCCCCACTGGACAGACACCCCCTTCCCGTACGCCCTGTGGGCACCCGCAGCAAGCGGCCTGCAGAGCCTCACGCCGCACCAGCGGGCGGAGGGGGCGGAGGGGACGTGTGTCCAGGGCCAGCTGCAGCATCTCGGAGCAGGGCAGAGAAGGGCGGATCCGGAGCTGAGGTCGTGACCCAGCGACTGGCTCAGAGACCATCCGCCCCCGTGCTCTAGAACCCTCCCGAGTGTGGACAACCACACACACGCACACACATACACATGCATGTGCTCACACACATGCACTGCATGCATGCACATGGCACATGCACGTGCTCACATGCATGCACACACGCACACATGCATGTGCACGCACGCACACGCCTGAATTCACACGTATGCACATGCATGCACACGCACACACACGCACGCGCTAGCACACACACACCTCGGGAGCTTGGCCCAGAGAGCAGCTTACAATATGGGCTGGCAGCAGACAAAAAGCAAACACGCAAACCATCTCGTGTGTCACGTGAAGACACGTGAGCCAGGTGAGGGGGACAGCAAGGTAGAGACTGGGGTTCCCTCAGCACAGCGGAGTCAGTGCTTGCTGTGGGAGGCCGTCGCGTGCACTGGAAGGTGTTTAGCGGCCCTGGTTGACTTCTAACCACTCGAAGCCAGTAATACCCCCACACGTACACCAGTCAGGACACCCAGAATGTCCTCCGACGTTGCCCAAAGTCCCTTTGTGGGCGGGGAGGGGCACCATCCCTTGCTGAGCTGGAGATCGGGTCTGGGTTTCCGGGGCCACGGCCCCGCATCAGTCTATCTTGGCAGATGTCTCGTGTCCTTGAAAAGACTGTGTCCTGCAGCTGCCGGGTATTCTGAACGGATGAGGCAACCCGGGCGCATGCAGACGGCAGTTCATTCCGTAACCAGTCCACACATGGAAAAACATCAGCCGTGAAAACAAGCCGACAGCGCTCACGAGTCGTCATCTAAGTTACAAGGGGCTAGAGAAATGCACAGACCAAGTAAAGGTATTTCTTGGGTAGAAAAAGTCTCTCTTTTCTGAGAAATACCGTTCTCATCCTCGTCCCCGGGATCCTGTACAAAATGCCACTGGTCACGCACTCAGGCTGACCGTTCTTTCTTACTTGTGAGGAAACAGCAGAAGACAATTCAGACACACGGAGCTGTTGCACCAGAAGGAAACCACACGTCCGTTTTCACTGCTACGTCAATAACGCTACATTTCATCACAACTATTTGTCGATCCTACTCAGAAAACTGGCACTTCTGTAAATCAAGAAAAAATTAAATTTTTTAACACATTAAGCATCGAGATGCTTCAGAAATGTCTTTCCACAACAATCCTCCTTCCAGAAGAATCTGCACGGTGCGGTGGGGCTGGGGACATCGGTGGGACCGGCTCGGACGTCAGCGTCCGCCTGTGGCTGGCATCCCAGGCCTGCACGACGTCGCCCCCAGGGGCCACGGGAAGGTGCACGCCACCTCTCGGTGTCACTGCTTACAACCACACGGGGCTCTGCAGGGTAGCTCGATAAAAGTTTCAATTAAAAAAATGTTTTAAGCGTTCACACACATGACAGACCCATGAGGACAAAGTAGGAAGCAAAAATCTTTATTTTTTAAAAATTCACATTTATTAAAAACAGCAATTTCTAGCCAAATAATATAAAGCATCTTAAATTAATTATTTGAAAGTATGTACACTCTCTGTATAAGTGAACACTCGAAACTGTACAGATTTAAACAAATATTCATTTAGCAAACAAGCTGGATCACGGTCACCTACTCAGCACTTCGTAAGGGAGTTTGCGTGTTTCAAAAAAATAAAAGATTCAACACGAGAACGAGTGTTGTCGAATATTTTGATCCTTGAGAACACACCCTGCTCTGTACATCAAATTAAATCGGCCACATATGTACAATAATCATGCCCTTATTTCTTTGGAAAGGCTTTACAAACTCAAATGTACATATCATACACAAAACTGGGTGTTTCTCAGTTTGTTTCATTAAACACGTACTTACAACAGTGAAGTGGGAGTGCACGCTCCTAACTCGTTCAGTCACGTAGAACGACCGTGGACCCTCGTCACTCGCATGCCACCTCCCGACACATGGAGCGCTGAGCTCCACCAGGCAGCACCCGCCACCGACTCGCGCTGGGCTGGAGCGAGCGACGCGCTGGGCACGCCAGACGCCAGGTGTGCGGCCTCCCCACGCAGCTGGGGTCTGCCTGCAGGGGAGGGGCGTGCTGCTCGTCACGTGGCCTGAGGCCTGCGGGCTGCGCTTCCAGAAGCCTCCACAGCGCTGCCCCCCTGGACTAGTGTTTGAAGAACTCAGAGCTGCCGATCCGAGAAGCAGGCGTCCTCACGATGGCGGCGGAGCCGGCCGGCCAGGCAGGACACAGGCGCCCACGGGACGCCGCACAGACGTGCACTGGTCACCGTACCTGGCGACCCCTGGCGCAGTGCGGTGCAGGCTCGGGGGGCGCCTCCACCCTCCCTGCCTCCCGTAGTTACAGGGTCTCCGCTGGAGCAGGACACGGCACGGCCACCGGGTTCACAAGACGTGACAGCTTCTCTAGAACGACCGAAGCCAAAGGCGGCGGGCAGAAGGTGGTGGCCGGTGGCGGTGGCCGGTGACATGCGGCGCGAGGCGCGCTCTGCCTCAGGGCCCCTCCCTCCTGCAGGCGCCACACCCGACGCACCACGTCACGCATCACTCGCCCCGCACACTCACAGCCGCTCCACGAGGCCCACGGAGGCCACGGCCCCTGCCCGTGCCCCTGCCGCCCCTGACCTCTCGTCGGACACACCGGAAGGTGACTTCTGGAACCCCGGGAAGCAGAACGTGTCCTCAGAAGCATCCGACCTCCTCCAAACCCAGCTCCAGCGCGACAGGGGACACGTTACGTGAAATCGAGAGCAGGAAGAACATCTCTGGAGTAAACCGGCCCCCGTGGACGGCCCGGCGGGCAGGCGCTGCGCTGGGTCACACCTGAACCGGCCTCACCCTCACTGACGGCTTCTGACCGGTGCCGCTCGCGTCCAGTTCGCCCGTGCCCCGCCGCGCGCCGTGCACCGGGACCCGCCCCGCCGCCCCCCGAAGGCCCGCGCTTCTCGTGGCCACGCAAACGAGGCGGCTGCCACCGCTCGGGGTGCCTCTCTGGCACGCTGATGTCCTTAAAGGCGACACCGGTCCCGCCCGTCACGCTGCGCTTGCACGTCGGTCCACGGCCGCACCGAGCAGCACGCCTGCGGGGCTCTCGGGGACGCTCCTCGG
>PVKZ01009733.1:0-10097 GCA_004027375.1 Macroglossus sobrinus
CAGGGTTGCTGGGGGCATGAGGCGAGAGGAAGCAGGGGACGCGCCCAGCCCAATGCCTCTTGGTGGCTGGCACTCACGAATGGGTCCTTATCTCCACGTTTCCCAGGTGCCTGGCGAGGCCAATCCCATCAGCATGGTAACCAAGCTCAGCCAACTGACAAGTCTGCTGTCCTCGATTGAAGATAAGGTACTTGGGGGGGTCCTGCGGCTTCTCCTGGCTTCTCTGTGGTCCCCCCTACGCCCAGAGGATGCCCCGGTGTGCAGACTCTGACTCTGTCCCAAAGGATGCTGCTTTTCCTTCGCCCCCCGCCCCGGCCTCAGGACCCCTTTGCCTTCACGCCCGCAGGTCAAGGCCTTGCTGCATGAGGGCCCCGAGTGTCCCCACCGGCGTTCCCTCATCCCTCCGGTCACCTTCGAGGTACGTGGCTGTGCTCTGTGCTTTGCGGCTGGAGGCCGGGGGGGACATTCCTCGTCCCTGTGGGAGGCGGGCTTCTGGCTCAGCTACACCAGGGCAGGGGGCCCAGCGGCCGAGAATTGTCAGCGCAGCCACCTGTGTCTTAAGATGCTTACACATCAGTAGGGACACCCACATAAACCTGCAGAACCTCCTTCAGGGGGAGGCTCCCCAGGAAAGGGCTTCTCGGCCCAAGATGGCCGCAAACCTCTCCCTTCTCCAAACAGGGGGAGGGGGGAGTGAGTGACATCAGAGAGGGAGCCACCCCAAACTGGCTGCATAGTGCCTTGAGGGGGCATTGGCAAAAAGTATAATTCCCACCCCCTGAGAATGGCTAAGTTAGAATCCCCAGGCTTGGGCCTAGAAATGTGATTTTCTTAATGATGCCCAGAGATTCTGGTGTGTGTGTCCATCACAGCCCTGGTCTCACATTTAGAAACACGAAACGAGATGCACCCCACCCCCACCCTGCCACCCCCAGAGTCCCTTCTAGCCTGATGAGGATTCTGTATTCGGATATATTGCCATCTCCCGAGCGTGGCAATTGTCAGTCTCCTAATTACGATCAGGTGTTCAATTCTCGGTTGTCACAAGGCCCAGAGGCTTAAATCTATTAGGAAAACCCTTCCTGGAAGTCGATGACACATCTGATTAATGAGTGCTGTCACATTAAGCAGCGAAATGAGCCATCTTCCAGGGAGTTTGTCTGTTTCCTCCACCCAACCTGTTGGCAAAACAGCGGATGGGCACGCAGCAGACTGGCTGGGCTCCTTCCTGCCTGTTTGTGATTCTTCAGTGGATCCGTGGGCGTGTGGCCCCAGAACGAGGGAGGCTGGGACGCAGAAGCCAGATGGCCCCGTGCGGCACACCCAGGCTGGACGGGCCCAGGGCCGCCCCGCCGTGCAGACCAGAGGCTCGCCAGCCGCAAGCATGAAAGCCTGGACGGGAGAAGGGATGACCGACCCCCACCTCCCTTCTCTTTACAGGTGAAGGCGGAGTCCCTGGGCATCCCTCAGAAGTTACAGCTCAAAGTTGACGTTGAGTCTGGGAAACTGATCATTAAGAAGTCCAAGGACGGTTCAGAGGACAAATTCTACAGCCACAAGAAAAGTAAGGCCCCCCCTCACGCCTGTAGCGCCCTCCTTGTGCTGCTGAGTGCTCCTGCTGGTGGCCAGCCAGCAGCGCGGGTGGCTCGAGAGGCGAGTCCAGCCTGGCCTATGCCAACCCTGGTCTGGGACACTCGCCGCCCCACCCCCCACTCTCCCGGCCAGGCCTGCGGGAGCCCCACGCGGCTGGAGGGCCGCCCCTCCTGCCCCCGCTGCCTGAGGCCTCCCCTGTCCATCCCGCCTCCTTCCAACAGGGCCTGGGGAAACGCGAGGGTTCTGTGATGCGCTCCCCGCTCCTCGGGGCCAGACCCAAGCATCCGGTCCCTCCCAGTGCCCGGCCCCGGGCCCTGCACCTGTAAGGGGCGTGGCCTGACTCAGGCAGCATCCACCGAGCGCAGCTTCAAGCGCGTGGGCTGTCCAAACGCACATCCCGGCCCTGCCTCCTGGCAACCGTGTGACCTTGGACACCCCACTTAACTGCGCTGGGCCTCAGTTTCCTACGCTGTGAAATGGGGATGATAAGGACAGAGTGAGTAATCTCCACGCGAGGGTCTTTAAGAAAGAGCCTGGCACGGAGGGGCCGCTCTGAGCGCCTGAGGCTTTGCATTTCGCGCCCTCAGGTAAACTCATCGGTAAAATGGAACGTGCGCACACACCAGGTGCTTGTGGGGAAGGTGTTCGGGATGACGCACCGGGGATTGCGCAGCAAGGCGCGGGGGGTGCGGGGCGAGGCGCCGGGGACGCGGGGCGAGCAGGCGGACGCGGCCTCTGCCTGCGCGGGGCTTACATTCTAGAGCGTTGCGTGGCCCATAAATCCTCAGCAAGTATAGAAATACGACGGTCTCAGCTCTTGGTTCCGTGGTGAAGGAAACGAACAGGGGGACGTGGTAGAGAATAACGGGGGGGGGCAGGGGGCAGTGGAGGAGAAGCAGCCCCGCTGGGGAGGACAGCCGGGGACACCCCGCAGTGTGGCCAGAGGCCAGCGGGAAGAGAAACGCGGCAGGGAGGCCCCGGAGAAGGGGCTCAGGGGGGTCTGGAGGGCACCAGAGCAGAGGGCGAGGAGGGCCCTGTCATCTGTTGCGGGACTCAGGGCCTGCCCACCCAGGAGGGGACAGCCCCGCGTCTCAGTGACCCCATGGGAGTGACCAGTGTATAGGAAGGCACCATTTTCTGAGCCACATTTCTTTGCCAAATCTTCTCCTCACGACGACCTTTAAGGAAAGTAACTTTACAGATAGGGAAAGTGGCTGAAAGGGTGTGTGTGTGTTTCAGCTGCCCAGGGGAACTCAGCTGGTGGGTGGCAGAGCCACCTCATCCCCGTCCTCACCTGCTGTGCAGCTAGGTGGGCTGATGCACGCAGCACAGGACTCAGCACAGGGCCAGGTGCTTAGTAGGTGCTCAGTAAATTATGATTTGCCCTTATAATTTGAGTAGGAGGCGGGAGGCTCATGCAGGGCCAGGGATCAGAAGGAAAGGCAGGTGAACATGTGACTTAGTAGAAGCCAGCCGGGATGGGGTAACCCATGGCTGGGGGGACAGTGGCAGGCGTCGCTTTGCTGTGGGATCGAGGACTCACAGACCAAGCTGAGGAAGGATGAAGGTGAGCTAAGAGGGGGTCTGTGTGCCAGGACTGGCTTGCCCTCCGCTTGGGGTCCCCACAGCGGCTGGCAGGCAGGCAGGCACAAGGGCCCGAGGTGGCTGTGTGTGTGTCTCAGAAAGCAGGGGGATGATGGCAGCCCCCGGCTGGGGACCCCACAGAGCTGGTGATCCCCGCAGAGTGGAGAACACTTCAGGGAAGCACTTGAGCTCCCCAGTGCTGGCTGACAGGTGTCGACTCCTGCCACAGACGGGTTCTTTCTGTGTGTGTGTGGCCCGACAGGTTTCCCCCGAGATGCTGGGGAAGGGCTGTGAGCTCCCCGCCCCCAACCCCAGCAAATAAGTTCCCACAGCCACACAGCCGTTTGTGTTCCGTTTCAGAGGTTTTTGGGTCTGTGAACAGCATCCTTCATTCTTCAGGGTCCCGTAATCCACTTAGTAACACATAACCGGGGATGCCAGATTCAGCAAATAAAAACACAGGATGTTACACTTACGTTTTAGATCTACAACATGTTAGTTTTAGTACAAGTGCGTCCCATGCAATACTTGGAATATGCTTGTAGTAAAAAATTATTCCTTTACGGAAACCAATATTTAACTGGGCCTCCTGTATCTTATCAGGCAACCCTCAGTATGATCAGCATTTTTGTTCTTAGTGAAATGATGTGGGAATATACAAGGACAAAAAAGGGTAAGACAGGAACTATCAGAGTGGTTTTGTAGAGAGTAAAGGTAAATATTTTTTTTGTGTGTGAAACTTATGTTGTGGTTACACACACACACACACACACACACACACACACACACACACACACACCTATAAAGTTACTTGCATGGGGCACCATGTAAACCATATTTTTCCTGGGGTCACAGGCAAAAAAGTAAAAACAGAAGGATGCAAGCCCCTGGGCTAGAAGCGTTTCCCTCTTTCCCGATGTTTGGCAGCAGAAAACTCTCATCTGTCACCTTCGAAGCCTGACTTGTGGGATGGAATGTTCTGGAGGCAGGTGGCACGGAGACCGTGGCCGATGGCTGGAGCAGACAGTTGGGGACGTGCTGTTGCATTAGCCTTGCCACTTGGGCTGCCCTTGTGGGCTGCTGCAGTTCTATGCAGCCTGTCCGCTGTGACCTAGCCCGTGACGTAGAGTGGCCTTCAGACACTGGCCTGGGTCAGCACCACCGGCTCTGCAGCGGGCACCTCGTGGCACACGGACCTTTCGCGTCCAAGGCGCCAGCCACAGCCTCGCCCCAGCAAGAGCACTCGCCCAAGCTGGTGTTCAGAGGGTAGGAATTTGCCCCAACAGTCAAGCCCTGCGAATAATGCCCGTTGCCCCCCAGAACCACCCAGGGTGCCCCCCAGAACCACCCAGGGTTAGCTCTCCAGGGTGGTGGGAAGGGAGATTATATATTCAGCACTGACGTGGCATCAGACACTGTGAGTTGGGCACAGTGGGACAGAGGATAAGAACACAGACGGGCTCAGGGCTACACTGCCCACGTGCAAATCTAGGCTTTGTCACTTGCTAGCTGTGTCACGTCGGCCTAGTTACTTAACGTCTCTGTGCCTCTATTTTCTTATCTGTGAAATGGGAATAACAGTAATAATAATGGATTTCAGTAGCGTTGGTACCATGACAATGTGTCCGGGCAGAGGCCAGGGAAAGGTGGTCTGCCCCATATGGCCATGCCCCATCCTGCGACCTCCCGCTCCCGAGTCCCACCTGGGCTGTGGCACCAAGGTCTCAGGGCAGCAGGTGGGTGGCAGCCTGGGGGCCAGCCCCGTGCAGGGGGTGGGGGAAGTGAGAGAAAGAGCGTAGACAGCACAGAGATATGTTAGAAGCCCAGCCCTGGGTCTCTGCAACGTTAGTCTAGTGTCCTCTGTCTGGTCCTCAGTTTACCCCTCTGTCGAGTGGGCACAGTGGTGCCCCGTGAGCCTGAAATGGGTGAACATTAAAGTACATAGTGCCTGGCATCTGGCAGGTGCTTGATAAAACTAGCCGCCACCACCACCAGTCATCATCATTATCGTCCTTCCAAGGTAGCTGTGAAGTAGGCAGAATAGAACTCCAAGGAGAAGGGATCAGGAAATCACGGTCCCCAGACACTGGACCGTGACAAGCTGTCATATGCGCACAGGGTTGAGATCACGGCGTTGGGCAGGGCCGCCGTGTCCCCTGCCCGGTTAAGGACTTGCCGAAGGTTTGAGCAAGGGGACGGCTGTGTTGAAAGTGGTCAGCTTAGAGCCACCCTTTCCCCTCATCTGTCACAGAGAGGGGGTTGCAGCTGAAAGGGGGCAGGCCCACCTTTGACAAGAGGAAATGGAAACCTAAGATGAGAGAAGAGATTGCCCGATCGCTCTAAAAACACGTGAGGTTTCTGGGCGGGAGGAAGTAGCTCCCAGGGTTCTGAGAAGCACTGCGAACTCTTGTCCGTGCCATTCAATGCACGTTTCCCTTCTGAGCCTGTCCAGGGGCCAGCCCTGAGGGACAGCCCTGGCAGTTTGGAAGGGGAGGCCGAGCTGTGAGCATGTATTGGGATGTGTGTCAGAGGCCAGGTTAGCCCTTTGGGGGAGGGTTGATTAGCTCCGTTGTGGGCTGCTTCAGGCAGCTGTAGACCACAGAAATGGCTCTGCGTTTTGAAGGATGAATAGGAGTTCGCCGAGCACGAGGCAGGGGACGGCACTCAGGCGGAGACACTGGCGTGGAGCGGGGGATTAGGGAAATCACGTTACTTGTGGCCCCAAAGGGAGGGGCAGTGGGCCACGGGGTCCCGGAGGTGGGCACGGCCTTGAATGCTGAGGTCAGGGCTGGGGAGCACTGGTGGGTTTCCCTCCAGAGGGTGAATATACACCTTCGTGAAATGACGGGCCATGGGAAAGCTGCCATCGGGCGGGTGTGGATGGAAGAGCCACACTGGACGTGAGGGGCCCCGAGGACCCCCAGCTCCGGGCATGAATGGACGATGCGCTGTGGGTTCGTGAAGCTTGGACGCCCAGCGTCTGCCAGCCCTGACCTGAGAAATGCACCTGCCCTCCCTCCAGGTGAAGCTTGGCTTCACGGCACCTGTCACAGCACCTGTCACGGCACCTGTCCCATTGGAACACAGTTACCTACTCACAGGCTCCTTCCCCACACCAGGCAGGGTCTTTATCTTACACACCCTGCGATCGCCCCAAGATCTGGCACGCACAGGTGCATCCTCAGGCACGGCCAAGTGGCTGAGAGGCTTGCAACATGGCTCATCAATCCCTGGCCCCCCAAAACCCCATTAATCCATATTCCATAAAGGCCAGGAAGTAGGTCTTTTTTGTTCACTGCTGAATCTCTAGCATCTAGCACAGTGCTTGGCACAGAGTAAGTGACCGATAGATATATACTGAATGAATGGATGGATGAATGAATGGATGGATGGATGGATGGATGGATGGATGGATGGATGGATGGATGAATTCCAGACCAGTGAAATAACAGTTCACATGGCCGCGTGTTTAGGTGGCCTCTGTGACCGGCACCACGAGGCAGTGCACCTCAGGGCGGGGGGCTCTGGGTGAGCTGGATTCAGGTACTGGATCCAGGCCTGGCTTCACGGCTCGATAATGGTGAGACCTTGAGAAAGTTACATAACTGCTCGGAGGCTCCGTACTCACATCCATAAAGCAGGGGTTCCCGGGGGGTGGTCGTGGGGGCCAGTGGGGTATAAAGCCCGCCCTTAGCCAGTCCTGGCACACGGTCCGTTTCCAGTCAAGGTCATTGTCATAACACGCTGACCACTAGGAGGAACCCTGGGTGCAGGTGCTGGAGCATCCTCGCCCTGGTCCTCACCGTGTTCGTTGTAGCTTCGGTGTCGAGCCTTCTCTGCCCAGGGAAACCCGGCTGCCGTATGAGGAAGCCATGGCTTATTCGCTCACTGAGCGGCTGCTTTGTGCCAGGCGCTGGGGATGCAGAAGGGACCAGCCAGGGAGGTTATTACACTTAAGTCAAGGAGAAACTAAAGAAGTTGCCAAATCCATCAACGAGGGAAGGGTCCGGGGGACAAACTCGAGGCTTGGAATTTAAATAGAGTGCCATCTGAGCTGAGACCTGAGTGTCGGGAAGATGCTGGCCACGCAAACACCGGGGACAGAGGCCCTCAGGCAGAGCTTCCGAGGCGGGACCGGGCTTGGCGTGTGAGAAGGCCAAGTGGCCCCAGCACAGGTGGCGTAGAGACTGGGTCCCCAGTCACGGGGGCTGGGTGATCCGAGCCACCCTTTGGAGGTTTCAAGCAGGGGAGTGGTGTGATCCCACTTTAAAATGAGCCGTGGCTGCCTGCTGTGCTGAGAATAAAAATTATAAATGGTGGGGGCAGGGGCACGTGGCGATAGGGACACCGATTCGGAGGCCCGGCCAGGGACGGTGGCGGCCTCAGACGAGGAACGACAGACTGGGAATGTTCGGGAGGTAGAGCCGCTCACATCTGCTGGAGGATGAGGGGGAGGTGCCGAGGGAAAGAGAAACCAAAAAGAGCTTCTGGTTTTATTGTACTAAATGTGGAGACACGTGGACCGTTTACTGGCCCTGGTGGAACACTGACCCTGAATGAGCCAGCTGTCACATCCAGGAGTCCTGCAGACAGCTGTCAGGGAAACCCAGGAACCCAGAGGGAAGGACAGGTGGCCAGCAGTGGCAGATCTGGTCTCAGAGCATCCCGGTCGGCAGCGCTAGGAACCGTCCTATGGGACATTTACTTCTGCTGACAGGCGGATGGGATTTCTGAGCTCACCAGACGCCTACAGTGTCCCTTGGGTGAAACTTCCAGTCGGGACAGCAGCTGAACACACACGTCGTCATCCACTCCCTTCCCAAGGAGAGAACTCACAGGGTCAAAGAGAACGAGGGAGAAAAAAAAGAAAAAATGATGGCCACAGAATCCTGAATGCTGAAAAGCAGATGGAGAGTGATAACCTACTTAGAGGAACCGAAAGCAGCTCGATTTTAAACAAGTAGTAGGAAAAACTGAGACACCTGACTCATGCCACAGAAGCCACAAAGGATGTGCAGGGATCGATAACATCAGGGGCCCTCAGAAGTGGGGGTGAAGGTAGGGCTATAAACAGCAGGAGTGGATGAAACTCTGTTTAAGAAGAGAGAGACGCGCCAGATTCTTTTCCATTCCACATAACGCCATGGTTTCTCCTCACGCATTAGTCAGGAGACTGGATATTTCTTCTCCAGAAAAGATGGAGACCGAGGGGACACCAGGCCTGGTGAGGGCCGAGGAAGCTGCTGGAAATAGAGAACTAAATAGCAGTCACTTCCTTCCTCCCTGCCTGACTTGGAGCGCTGCCAGCCAGGCCCACGCCCTGGATGAAGGAAGCCGGGAGATTCTCCTCCGGAGCAAAAAGGCAAAAATCTAAAGACACTGCCATCGAGGGGTTTCCCCCACGAATCGGCCCAGGAGACCACCCGGGGAGGGGCCCTGCTCACTGGGCCCCCTCTCTCACTGCTGGGACACGGACAACCAGGGACCTCCAGGCACTGCAGGGAAGCCTGGACTAGCAGACAGACAGACAGACTCCGGGCAAACATAAACAACAAGGTGAAAACACTGGAAGAAAGAAATGATGAAGAATAAAAGAACTGGATCATGAATCAAGAACAGAATGCTATCTTAAAAAGGAACATTCCGAGAACAAAATGAAAGTGAAGAAGGAGGGCTAGGGAGGAGGGAGGAAGGGGGATGAAGGGAAAAGGGAAGGGGAAATGAAAACATAGCAGAAATTTTTAAAAACAGAAAAATAATAGAAGGATGGAAAGATAAAGGTGAGGAAAGTTCCCAGAAGGTAGAAAAATGGACAAAGCGAGGGGAATATAAGAGAGATGTTTAAAAACTTAAAAGACCAATCAGGGGGTCCAATACCAACATAATAAGTGTCCATAAGAGAAACTAGAAACAGAGTGAGAACATTTACTAAAAAAAAATAATTCGAGAAAAACGCTGTGGACTGAACAGCCCCTGTTTCTAGATTGAAAATGGCCAGTCGTGTGCTCGTCACAGTGGAGGAAATGGATCTACTTAATGTGGGAACGTCTTACAGCTCTGGATTCACAGAAACGACCCTACAAACCTCAAAGCAAAAGGCAGAATTACAGACTGTGTTAGGCAAGGGTCCCCACGACCACCTCCAGGTCCAGGGACTCACCAGGAGGACTCGCAGGGCTCAGCAGCGTCACACAGCGGTGACTTATCCCAGGGAAAGGACACCCACCAAAATCAGCAAAGGGAACGGGTATGCAGTGTGACAACACGTGTAAAGTGTCCTCTACCAGGTACATGTATGAGAGACTCGGCGCGCATGGTTTTTCCTGGGGGCTGGCCGCCTTGGCACCCCCTCCTGGCACGTACCCACATTCCAGAGTCCCGGGAGGAAAGCAGTGTTCCCCAGAAACCACACTGTGTGCTCAGCGCAGGCACCGACGGCCGCTGTCATCAGCTCCGCGAACGCTGGGGACCCTCCCGGAATCTAAGGCCCCAGATGCCGGCGGAGGGCCACCTCGCTGCAAGAGCTGGCTTTTCCAGGCGCTCTTCTGCACGCGGGCCCGTCGGAGCAACGTGGAATTTCCCAGCAGCCACCGGTAGGGCGAATTCTCCAGAGTGTGGGGAAAATGATTCCAGACGTGGAGTCCTGTTGGTGACGTGTGAGGGTAGAGGGTAGGCCTCCAGAAACGTACTGCTCGTTTGTCCTTTCTTGAAAGGCTACGAGAGATGCGGCTTTACCAAAACGAGAGCATAAACCAAGACAGAGGAAGACAAGGGATCCCCCCAAAAATGGCGTCCAGTACAAGAGAGACCGGGGTGAATGGGGTCCTGGATGCCGGAGAAGGAAGATCCGAAGGGAACGGCTACGCGTCAGGCCTAGAGGTCACCCGTCCGGAGGAGACGACAAGGCCCAGAGGCTGTGC